>CAOKZL010002425.1:0-198601 GCA_948472985.1 Iguana delicatissima
TGTATGCGGCGACCGCAAAGACGACACCCGGCATATAAGACGACCCCCGACTTTTGAGAAGATTTTCTTGGGTTAAAAAGTCGTCTTATACACCGGAAAATATGGTATTATCCAAAGACAGAGAGTTAGCTGGAGAGATACTAAAGTGCAACCAGATCTACTATATTTAGTAATTTGTCAAGTTATTCCTTGGACCAAGCATAACTAATATCTTCCTATGTGTAGAGGGGAATGATCATCAGATTTGCACATTTGATCAAATGGGTGAGGCAACTAATACCTTAGAAAGAAGTGACAGCATATGCTCTCCAATTATCCCAGTCTGATGGGGACAGTCCCAATTAATCTACTGTCATCTCATTTTTTCAGCTGCTTTTAGAATTTCCTAGTTTTTCTCTTCTCCTCCCACTTTTCTTCCTCTGTTCTCAGTTTACTTCAATTTATACAAAATGAGTTCAAGGTGAAGAAGTAGTTTGAACTCAGTTAACTCAGGACAGAATCTTGCCCTTTCCGGCAGGCTCAGGCAAAAGCAAACTGCTGCAGCCTCTTGTAGCTTATGTGTTCTTTCTCATTAATAGCTTTTGCTATCTTCAGCACATTTTGTGAGGTTGCCTGGCCACATGTGTTCCAATTTTCAACGGAAATGTTGGAAAGTATGTCCTGGAGCTGATGTTAGCATTGGCCATCAATAGGATTCCAGTCTAAAACTCTGGTTTTAATCCCAATGATTACAACAAGTTCCGAGGACAGCACTAAAGGTTGGAGGGTATGTCAGGATGATCTTGACAGGCCAGAGGACAGACCCACTACTAACAATATTAAATTCTACAGGAATAAATATGAAATTCTGCACTTAGGAAGGATGTGGAACATACAGGATAAATGATGTTTGCCTTGTCAAAAGGATCTAAGGCCCGAATGGGCAACTTCAGCAGGGCCTGGAGGAACATATCACAGGCCACAACAGGCCTGAAAATGCTTTTTAAATATGAACAAAACAAAACCAGAAATGACTGGACTTATACTTCTTGTCTGAATGTGGGTTGAAGCTTGAGGCCTCAGAGGCCTTGTGACAGTCCTCGTGCAAAAACTGTTGATCATGAAGGATTCCATGTGAGAAACTCCTTTTATTTTCTTAAAAAATCTGCCAACTGAAGTAATTTGGGGGTGTTCTGTGGAGTCCTTGGGCTTGTAAAAAGGAATTTGAGGCCTTAAACGGTTATGGGATTGCACTTTGTTGGCTAGGGCTCTTAGCAAACCAAACATTAGAGTGAGCAATGTATGCATTGCAGTTTGCCCATAATGACTAGTGGATTCTGGGTGTCAGCAGTGGGCGGAGGTCAAGCAGACGCAGGACAAGCTGCTGGGGATGACAGCGTTTATTTACTGCCAGCAAACAAAGGGTTACAGCTCCCCTACAGGCAGGGCTGAACTCACAGCAAACTGTCCCAAACTCAAGTCACGCCTTAAGAAACAAGCAGGCTTCAATAGAAAACAAAGGAGGGTTACTTCACCCAAAACGCAGACAGGGTCCTTGGCTGGCAAGGTGGCTGGATGCGGCCACTGGCGGGAGGGGCTGGAACCAGACGCGGGCGGGAGAGAGCACGGAGGGCGGATGGTTGTTGCTCCGTGCCTCTCCCTGCCCCGCGCCCACCCTAAATAGACCCCCAGGCCGACGGCGACCAATCCAGCACAGGCTCGCAGCTGAGAGCTCCCAGCTGGGCTCCCAGCTGGGAGCTCTCAGCCCGCAGCCGCCTTTCCAACAACCGCCGGGACTGGCGGGTTGCTTCCTTGCTTTGCCGCCACTGCCAGAACGTGGAGGGGGCGGCAGACTCCTCTGGGTCAGAGCCGTGGGTGGGCAGATCCCCGGGGCCGAGACCGGGACCCACCTCCCCCGGCGAGCCTGTGCCCGCCTTGCCCACTGGAGAGGGAACCGGATTGCCCCCAGCGCCACTAGCGGCGGCGGCGGCCTCTGAGGCGTCTGGGCCTTCCCCCTTGGTGGCGGTGGCCTCCGTGGCGGCCTCGGGGACACCGTCAGGCTCAGCCATGCCTGAACCCCCGACACTGGGACTGATAGGCTAACATTTCCAAGCTTTGCTGAAAACAGCTGATGTAATCTATGTATTAACCTAAATGGTGGCAACACGTGTGCAGGTGGTTGAGTATGTCTGTGTTCACATCACTACCATTTTATGTATAGTATACAACACTTAATGGTCACTGGAAATTGCAGAGCTGGTGGTCACAAATGCAAAGGGACCACTGTACTAGAACTTATCAAGGATAAGTTGCTTAAATATCTGATACTCTCATGTGAAGTAGTGGCTGGAGCAGCCTTACCTATCTTGGTACCTTGAGATATGTTGGGCTACAGCTATTGAATGAATGCTATACTAGTGCAATTACCACAGTGGGAAAGTTGAAAAATAAAAAGAAAATACATGCCAGGGAAAAGTAATGACAGCCTACTAGGAAAATGCTGAATAAGAATGAGGGGCAGGGAAATATGTAGCAGAAATACTGGGCAGTCATCCAAAACTGCCCCTTTGCATGAAAACTATAGTGTGAATTATTGTCACAATCATGGGAACAAAACTGAAGTATGAAAGGCATCATTGCAATTCCAATGGCAGAGCAATTATATAAACCTCACTTCCTTAGCAGAACAAGGGGCTAATAGGAAAAAGACCTCAATGGATTCATTTTTTTTTTAAAAAAAAAAAAAAGTAAACAGGGAAACCAAACTGGGGTGGAACTTGTGGGGATATGAAGCTTGGGGATGGGGCCAGTACTTGTTCTGGATCCCCCTCATCCCTGCCACAGAAACACTTTTTCCTCTGTAGAGCTTAACTGTTAGGACTTGGGAGATAGACAGAGAACACAGTATCTAGTGACACCTTAAGGCTAATAAATGTATTATTATACAAGCTATGGTAGACCATAGCTCAATTTATCAGGTCCATGGAATGTTATATAGGATTTCAATGCACAATAGATATAAAGTAGACATGGCTCAATGGGGGGCTGTGGAAAGAGAGAGGAGAGATATTTAGAAGAGTACTTCATTTATTCTCCTTCATAGTCTACAATTCCCTCCCCCTTTGAACATATGCAGTATGTGTGTGTGTGTGTGTGTATACATATATATTTGAATATATATATATTTGAAATGCTCAGTAAGATGACATGCATTTGACGAAGGACACTATATTCCAAGAATGCTCATGCTATGATAAATAATTTATTGAAGAGGTAGTTGTTTTAATCTTATTAAATAAATGTTAAAAATAGAAGGAAGAGGAATCTTGTGGCATCCTTAAAAATATAAGGAAGAAATATAAGGAAGAACTGAATAAAATAGATGATGAAACACAGGAACAAGAAGAAGAAATGATTAAAGATATTCCACAATCATTACAAAGAACAGAAATAAAACAAGGAAAACAAGAAACAAAGGGGAAGCTTACAGAACGGGAGAAGAAGGAAGAACTAGAAGTGGAACAGGAGGAAGAAACTGAGGAAGAAGAAGAAGAAGGGGAAGAATCAAATTCGATACAAGATTTAGAACTGGAAGAAGAAACAGAAGAGACTGAATAGTAAAAATCACATTATACAAAACACAAAATGAAACTGAGAATACTTTCCTGGAATGTTCGGGGTATAAACTCCTCCCATAAAAGAAAATGTATTTTCCATCAATAAGAGAAATTAAGTTTAGATATAATTGCATTAGAAGAAACCCATTTTAAAAATAAGGACTTAAAATATATTGAGAACCCTAAATTAGGTCAAACCTTTTCATCTTCAATAGATAAAGAAAAAAAAAGGAGTAACTATTTTTGTAAGTAATAAATATGAGGCAAAACAAATTTTTAGTGATAATTTAGGGCATTGTATAGCAGTAGAAGTAATTATTATGGATTTAAAATTATTGATTGTAGCAGTATATGGGCCATTAGAAAATAAAAGTAAATTTTATCAAAAATTATTAGAAAATTTATTAGAAAGATTACTGGATTTAGATAACTATAAGATGATTTTAATGGGAGACTGGAACGGGGTATTGAATCCAATTTTGGATAGATCTAATAAAAATAAGAAGAATGTAAGCAAAAATAATCAAGGGAAACTTCCCAAATCTTTTTTCAAATTATTGGAACATATGTCACTAGCGGAAGTTTGGAGACATACAAAGGGTGAAAAAGAGGATTATACATTTCTCTGAGAGTCATAAAACATGGTCTAGAATTGACATGTTTTTTTATGTCAGTGGATATGATAAAAAATATTGTGAAAACGGAGACTCTCCCCAGAACAGCTTCAGGTCATTGTCCCATACTACTAACAATTCAGCAAGGGAAGAAAAGGTTTAATTAGAAAATGAATGATAATTTATTTTAAAAAAATGAATCAGTAGTAGAAAAAGCAAAAAATGAATTGAAAATTTTTTTGGAGATTAATTTAGATAAGGATCAAACAGTACAAACAGTATGGGAAACAAGCAAAGCAGTAATGAGGGAGTTCTTCATAAATCAACAAGCTTGGTTAATAAAAGGTAAAAAAGAAAAAGAAACACAAATACAAAAGAAATTGCAAGATAAAGAAAATGAATTTAACCCCCCCGCAAGATTCTAAAATACAAAATGAAATAAAAATATTAAAGAAACAATTATTATTACTGATAATTAATGAAATGGATAATAAATTGAAATTTATAAAGCAAAGACAAGTCGAACAGGCGAATAAACCGGGGAGATGGCTTTCATATAGATTAAAAAAAGAAAAGGAAAAATGTAATATTAAAGGTATAAGGGATGATCAGAATATTTATTATCAACAAACAAAGATTAAAAATATTTTCATGAATTACTTTGAGGAGCTGTTTAAAAAAAGATTACAAACACAAGAACAAAAGAATAAGATGATGAATTATTTAAAACAAATGGAAGTTATTCGACTTTCGGACAATCAAAGAGAAGAACTGGATAAACCAATAACAGCACAGGAAATTATGAATGTGATTAAGAAATTGAAAAAAGAGAAAGCCCCTGGCCCAGATGGTTTCACCGCGCTATATTACAAAACCTTTCAAGAACTTCTAACACCAGTGCTCCTACAAGTATTAAATTCAATTAAGCATCAAGAATTTCCAAGCTCATGGAAAGAATCAAACATTGCCTTGATACCTAAAGAAGGAAAAGACATATTGGAAAAAAGAAATTATAGACCGATTTCTTTATTAAATATAGATTATAAATTTTTTGCTTTAATCTTAGCAGATCGGTTAAAGAAGATATTGGAGAAATGGGTGCATGAGAATCAGAATGGTTTCCTTCCCGGAAGTTATTTAAAAAATAATATAAGAATAATCTTAGATATAATAGAGTATTATCAGAAACATAATCAGAAAAAATTAGCACTAATATTTCTAGATGCGGAAAAAGCATTTGATAACATAAGCTGGCCTTTTATGTTTGAAACAATGTATAGGATGGGAATGAGAGACAGATTTATGGATTGGATAAGAGTAATTTATAATGACCAAAAAGCATGTTTAATTATAAATGGGGAGAAAACAAAACAATTTGAGATACATAGAGGTACACGACAGGGATGTCTACTTTCACCTTTACTCTTCATAATATGTTTGGAAATTTTGAATAGCAATATAAGGAATAACATAGCAATTAGAAGTACAAGAATAAGAGAACAGGAATTTAAAATACAAACTTATGCAGATGATTTGGTGATAATTCTAGAAGATCCATTAAATAGTATTAAGGTAGTTACAGAATCATTGATACAATTTGGAGAAGTAGCAGGTTTTAAAATTAATAAGGAGAAATAATCGATGATTAGTAAAAATGTAACACAAACACAAGAACCCGATCTAACAGAAATTTCAGGATTTAAAATATCTAAAAACGTAAGATATTTAGGTATAATAATAATGAAAAATAACTCAGATCTGTTTGATAACTGTAAAAAAATCTGGAATGAGATAACAAAAGAATTGAGAAAGTGGAATAAATTACATCTTTCTGTATTAGGAAGAATATCTGCAATTAAAATGAATGTATTACCAAAAATGATGTTTCTTTTTCAAAATCTACCCATAATAATTAATGAAAAACCATTCAAAAATTGGGAACAGGAGTTAAGTAGATTTATTTGGAATGGGAGAAAACCAAGAATTAAATTAAAATATTTAAAAGAAATAAAAGAGAAAGGAGAATTAAACCTACCATATCTAAAACTTTATTATGAAGCTTCTACATTACTATGGATAAAAGATTGGATCACACTAAAAAATTCAAAACTACTGAATTTAGAAGGATTTAACCTATATTATGGGTGGTATGCATACCTATGGTATGATAAATATAAAAATAATAAGGAGTTTATGGGTCATTACATTAGGAAAGCAATTTTGAAGATTTGGCTAAAAGTTAGAAATATATTATATTTAAAATTGCCTTATTGGGTCTCACCACATGAGGCTTTCTTTTGATTGGAAAAGATACAAATGAAAGATTGGGTGACATATAAAGATATACTAAAAAAAGAAGGGATTAATATAAAATTAAAAAACAGAGAAGACTTAATTAAAGAAGGTTATACATCACACTGGCTCTTATATAGACAGATAGTGGAAAAATTTAAATTGGATAACAAAAACAAGGGAATATCATTGGAAGAAACTGAATTTGATAAAATGATGAAACCAGGAGTAAAATGCCCCTTAAGTAAAATTTATAGAATGCTTCTAAATTTAGAATTGGAAAAAGAGACAATAAAAGATAATATGATACAGTGGGCTCAGGATCTAGGACATCCAATAACTTCACAACAGTGGGAGAATGCTTGGAAAATAAATCAAGAATTCACGAGAAGTTATAATCTGAAGGAAATTTTTTTTAAAATATATTATAGATGGTATTTAACGCCGGTACAAATTTCCAAGATGAATAAAATTAAGAAGTCTGCTAAATGTTGGAAATGTCAAAAAACTGGATCTTTTTTCATAGTTGGTGGCGGTGTAAAAAGGCAAGGGAATATTGGCTTCAAATACAGGAACAAATAATTAAATATTTAAAAATCAAGTTTCCAATGTTACCAGAGATATATTTATTAAATATTTTTGATAGAATAGATTTGATTGTAAGGAAAAAATACTCAAGAATATTACGTTATATGATATATGCTGTGAGAATTATATTCGCAAAAAATTGGAAGGACATGAATATTCTGTTGTTAGAAGATTGGTTAGCCAAATTATACGAACTGGCTGAAATGGAGAAATTGACATTAATGTTACAAAATAAATCTAACAGTACCTTTGGACAGGAATGGGAAATTTTAACTCCTTTATGGAAAGAGAAATGGGGAGACCATGCAATGATAGCATTGTATGATTAATTTCAATAAGATGTGATATTTGTTATTTGATATTTGTTAATTAACATTTATTTAATAGTTATTTATTTAATGTTAAGAAATACTTAGAATATTAATATTATTAATATTAATATTAACAAATAAGAAGCAAGGTGATAAAATAGTTTTATGAGAGTAATTAAAATAGAGACGTAGGAGGAAAGTATAAAAAGTGTTTAGGAATGATTCATAATAAAGGATATAGCAAATGATAAGTAAATTGATTAGATTAGAGTGTTTAAATTGCAATAAAGATTATGGGAAAATATATTCATAAAGCAGGATTTAAAAGAAAAATATGAGTATTCTACCCAGTGGTGAAAAGGAAAGAAGTCATATGTGTATGTAGGGAGTATGTATGTAGATGATTTAAGTATGTATATATTGTTTATTGTAAGTAGGTGTGTGTTTTTAGGTTCTTATATGTATCTTTATATCTTTGTACTGGTTCTGATAATAGTATAGGGTATAACTTATTCATTTATTCAATTTGCTCATTGATATTTATTAAGTAGTAAATATTATACTTTAAAGATAAAGAGTCTAAAGAACTTAAGACTGTGATAATGAATAGGAATATGAAATTATGTTCATATAGTTATAATGTAGAAATTTACGTGTTGGTAGATATATAATTGGGATAATAGATATTATTTGATATAATTTACTTGTATATTTTAGGGGGATTCATTAAGTTTCTAATCAGTACAGTTACAGAATTTATTGTTTATTTATGTATATTAGTGTATTTGTCTTTGTATATGTTTGTTTTTGTTTTTAATTTGTAATTCAATAAACATATTTAATAATTAAAAATTAAAAAAATTAATTTACTTTAGAATAAGCTTCCTTTTACTTTCTTGCTCAGAAGATGTAGGTTGTAGCTCATGAAATCTTATGCATCTTAGAATCTTGCAAATGCAACAAGACCATTTTTCCTCTTTTTTTGATATTATAATAAGTATGTCATTTTTTGTATGTTTTTTGTGTTTTTGTTTTGGTCTGGCAAATGACAGAGCTACCACTTTGGACATTGCTTCAGCATACCAGCCAATAAAGTACAGCAATCTCATTATTGACAGAAATTTCACCCAAGAACGATAAATAACCAAAAAAAGAAAAGGAAAGGAAAAAGAAAAAAGAAAAAAGAAAAAAAAGAATCACCTTGCATAAGTTCAGTTTCTATCCCAGTGGTTCTAGTTGCATTCTTCACATTTTTGATCCATTCCATTTTCTTCTAAACAAGCCCTTCAAGGGTTAGAAAACAACCTAGAGTTAATTGTGTTCTTAATAGCATGCCTCACACATAATCTCTTCTTGTGATCTTTTACCTCCACTGTACTTCAGGATAAAATTTACACATACAGATCTTGCCAAGCTGAGTTATTTGGCTGTTCCAGCTAAAGAGAGGCATGAAGACTTGGCAGAACATGTTGAATCTGAGAAACTTTACTTTGAACTTACACTTCCCTTGGGAAATGGGGAACGGAAAAACTAACTTGAAACAGAAAACTTTAAAAAATGCTACAGAAGACTGAATACCAAAAGCCTATGTATATTAAGCAGCTATTTGACTCTTTCAGAGCTATCCTCTTTCATTTTTACTGGACATAGGGAAGGAAATTCACTGTGAAATATGGAAGCAAACAGGTCTGTTTCAAAAACTTAGGATCCAATAGTGGCTTCATAGTAGCAGACAATACTTCTTACATACAGAAGTGTGAGGCACCCAATTTTCAGTGATCCCCATTATTTATAGTAGGATCTCCTGACCAGAGCTTGGAAATAAATATTCACAAACAATTGGAACCTTTTCCAAATGAACAACGAATAAAGCATAACTACATCACATTATGACATCAGAGTAACTCAGGAAAAATTACATTCACTCCTTTTGTGTTGTTATATCATTTTTATTACTTTTATAGTAATTAAATCATTAATTACTAAAACATTAAAGGTGGAATATCAAAGATTATCTCAAGCTAGGCTTCACGTGGCTGCCTCAGGCTCTATTTTGAGTGTGGAGGTAGCAGTGAGATTAACAGGAAGAGAGTGTTGTGTACAACAGCCCAACAGCTTATAGCTTCAAAATGTCTTTTTACAAGTTTTTTTTTCACTTTAAGCATGCTGGTGGAGGATGATGGGTGTTGTAGTACAGCATGCCTGGAGAGTAGATGTCTCCTACCATTCTACAGAATCTTCTAACTCTCAGGAGCAGGTTTTCATTGAGATGGTGGAAAAAATGAAAAGCAGATGACCTATCTTAGGAATGGGGAAATACTTTCCACTGGCTAACCGATAGCATGTAAAAACCAAGGATATTCACATAATCCTGCATTTTCAGTCCTCCCTTATCCATGCACATTTCCAAACCAATGTCACCATATAGACCATTCTAAAAACCCGGGCTCAAAACAAAATTCCAATAAAGGCCCAAAGTAGGTTTGAATACATTCATAACTACTAACAACATAAAGTACACTGATTGGGTGATATTATCTAACAATATGGCGACATTAAACTTGAGTGACTGTAAGGCATTAGAAGTATAGCAGAGGTTAGCTTGCGTGCAACTGACTTTAACTGCCCATGACTCCTTGTATATTGTTCTTCTTGAAGAATGTTTCTCTAAATATTTGACAGATCATAAATCTGAAAAACCAGGAAGTTATTTCTTATATTAAAACACTCTCCTTCATTTTGCTGATAAACAAAAGAAAATCATAAGAGTCTGCTTCTCAGCGTCCATATCAACAGCTACTACAGTATTTTTACGCAATATAGCTTCCAATATCACATAACTCCTGACAACATCAACCTTTTGACACAAGGTGAATAACTGTTAATAAAGCTGAGACTACCACTCTGGGAGACCAGGTTTTGAAATAGCTACTTATCCATGGAAACCTACTAGGAAATCTTAGGCAAACCACACTGTCTTGAGTCTCAGAAGAAGGCGATGTTAAACCTGCTCTGAACCAATTTTACCAGGTAAACCCTGTGATACAGCTGACTTAAGTGGAAATGACGTGAAGACACACAACCAAAACAGCAAACATTAGATCTATGTAATAACCTCATGGCAAAAGAAGACAAAACATTGTGGTGATTTGTAGTCACACTACAAATAAAGGTATGGTGACAAATATATTACCTGAAGGTTGTCAGAAAGAAATGAGATGTAGATGCTCTTTGCTCACCTGGATGAAGGCAAAAAGACATCAGGTTTCACAGTATACATGCAGTGCTCTGTTACAGTTTTTCTGAATGAAGTTAGAAATCCTTTTAACCGTAAATGTGAAGATCAGGTAGTGAGAAAAAAATGGCAAGAGAAAGTTGTGAAACTTGTTTCCCTGGAATTTTTGCAAGTGAGACTGAACAAATACGGAAGCTATAGGTTAGGTCTGATTGTGCTTTTATGTGTTGCACAATCTTATCCTATCACTGGGGCAGACTGAAAATCTGTCACATTTATTTTTTTTAATGTTGTGTGTGTGTGCTATACATGTATTATTTTTTAAAAATTATTTTATACTGTTTTAAATCATAAAGCTTTAATAGGATAGTTATCTGGTTTTTTAGTTTCTTATCATCAGGGTTTCTACCTGATTGCCACCCACGTTGTAAGCAGTCTTGGGTTCAGGTGAGGAGAAAGACATGACCTTATTATTGCTGTTGCTATTGTTGTTATCCTGCAGTTTACAAACTTGGCACTCAGGATGAGTAATAGGAATTTGCCCTTGGCAATCCGTGTTCTAAGTCATTTATACACATTCAGTATGACTGAGTACAGTAAACATACAACGAAAGAGAGTATCCAAGCCCAGCCTTCCTATCTGTTCTTGCTTCCACTGCCCTCAACATACAGAGGTCACTTTCTGAAGCAGAGAGCATCTTCTATTTATTGTTTCTGAAGCATTTCAAATCACATGGTGAGCTACACAGATACAGGAAGACCTCCTATTCAGAAATTCACCTTTGCATGTAGGGTGGTTGTTCTCAACTTTTTTTGGTCCACTGACTATTTGGGATTTTAACTGATGAAATCCCCAGCATTGGCCCTACTGGCTGGGGATTTTGGCAGTTGAAGTTCAAAACAACTGGAGGACCCCAGTTTGAATATGTTCAATATCAGAGTCTGGAAGTTTCTTCTCACTTCTGTGTTGGTGTATTTATTTACTGAACTTCTGAAGCATACACCTCCAACTTTCCACAGATGAAGTCTGGGACACATGAAGCCAAACAACATCGGTGTGTAGTTAAGATGGAAAAAATTATGAGTAAGGAAAACACAAGTTTTCTTTTGCCTGAGCTATGGAAAGTACAATATTCTGCCCAATCCTCTCCTATCCCCGTGCTGAACTAACTGTATGAAAACTCTTTTTGTGTTTTAAATGCAGTTTCCAGCAGCTGAGCTAAACTGATGACAAAGGACGAAAGTGGAAGGAGGACAAAGAAACTGGGACATTTAAAAGTAGCTGAAAAAGTGAGATGACAGAAGATTAGCAAAACTGACTCTAACAAATCTGGGCAGTTGGATAGTTTGCTGAAGTGGGCTTGAGTATTACTTTAAATTTTATGTAAGATTTGTAAACTTAATGGGACAATATTGTCTTATATTTGTCAAATATTGATTTTGGCATCTGTATTTTTCCCCATTGTTTTCTATCAGCAAAAAAAAAAAAAAAAAGGAAAGGAAAAAGATTGAGGAAACAACCTAAGGACAAACATAAAACATTGTTGAACATAAGCATCAGTTTTTTTCTGTTTAATGCTGAAGGTGTCCCTGTGACATAGCTGAAAAAGAACTGGATTATGAGCCTTGGGATTTTTCCATTGCCAAAATTGCCTATTCTTTCTGGGCAGTTGTGCAAAAGCAGCGGAAACAGTGCAATGAGAAAAATCCCACGAGGAACAAGAACAGACATGGAAAGCATTGGCTCGCACAGACCATAACTCTTAGAGAGGAAGTAGTGAGGTCAGTATTGCCTTGGCCTCTAGATAGACAGATGCTTGCCATCCGTTCAATAATATTTCCTTTCACTGCAGTCCAATTTGTTTGTGGCTTTGTCCAGCTGTGCCAAAGCAACAAAACTGCCTGGTGGCACATTATCCTGCAGCCACGTCTACCCAAGGTTTGAGGGCAAAGGAGAAGGGGGACAGCAGACAAACAAGGACTTAACTGTTCTCCAGCCAGTGCCTTTGCCCCTGAACCAACTTTCCACCTCAGTCATCTTCCACTGTTTTATTTGTGGGAGGTTCTATGTAGGGCTTGGAAAGATTAATTTTTTTGGACTGCCACTCCAGGAATCCAGCAGCCAGTGTGGTCAGTGGAGCTTGTAGTACAAACACAACAAAACTCCAAAAGTTTTCTAGACTGGTTCCATCCCTGTCTTTCTGAGGTTAACATGATCCTGAAACACTGGAATTAATTAAAAGAAGCTGGAAAAGAGAATTCGGGGAAAGGGCCTGTAATCCTTTCTCTCTTTTTCCCTCAGTACTTGAAGTACTGGGTTGGGGATGGAAGGACATTTGCAGTATCCAAATTTTGTTTTGCTGCCCGCAAAGCCTTAGCCACTCTTCCCAAAGCACTAAGGGGGCAGGGATTTTTTTTTAAAAAGGTAAGGAAATCAGGATCCTTCTGGTCCCATTAATTCAACCACCCCTTTTCCCCATTGCAAATCTTCCCTTTAAAAATAAATATATAAATGGGATTCCTTCCAATAATATGTTGCTTTGGTGTGTGACTTCAAGTTGTTTCCAACTTATGGCAACCCTAAGGGAAACCTATCATGGGAGTTTCTGAGGTTGAGAGTGTGTAATACATTCAAGGTTACCCAGTAGGTTTCCAGGGTCAAGCGGGGAATTAGACCCTGGTCTCCTGGGTCATAGTCCAACACACAAACCCACTGGCCCTCTTCCAGTAATATACTATGGATCTCTTTCATTGACTTCAGTGAAAGCAAAAAGAGCCCTAGCAAGCAATCAAATAAATGGATAGAAACCTGCAGTGGTAGAGTGGAATGCAGGTTAGATAAAATTAAGTAGCAGAATTTCCAGGGAAGATGGAAGTGATTCGGACAACTTTAAGCTTTTGAGCTCTTGCACTCTGCTCAGGAATTAAGCCACGGCTTGAAAACATATAATGAATTTCATTTGTTCATCACAGTGGAGAATTTTGTTAAGTTTTTTTTATGAAAACTAGTGATTTGAAAAAATCCGAAGAATTGTTATGTTGCCTTTATGTTCTACTGTTCATATTTGGTTTCATTGAAATTTCATTCCTCTGGTTAATGTTTCAGCAGTTTTTAACCAGAATTTGTGTTCTTGATTAACTGATTAAATTGTATGCATCCTATTTGTCTCTAATGTGTGTCTAAAAGCAGGGCTGAGTGTACAATTGAACACACAATAGCCCTCTACCTACAGCTTCAAGTGATACAGTCTGTTCTGCTACCTTATTCTGCTGTTCACGTTTATGTAGAGCCAGCTATCAATCCCATCTTGTCAAGTTGGGTTTGTGGTGAACAAATGCGTAGGTTAGTTTTTATTGGACTCATAAAAAGTACGGCAGACCTGTTATTCAGAACTAGCCTTGTTCTCATTCAAATTTGGCTATGCTCCCACGGTAAGGAAAATAGGTCTCTAGAGGCCTTCCACAAGCAATGGCTTAATGTTCAACATTTTTATTGTCAAGTCTATAGGTAAAAGTTCTCAATACAATAGCAGTATAACAGTTTATTACTGAAATGGCCTGTGGCCATTTCCGCACTTGACTGTTGTAGTGCTATTATTCCACTTTCAACATCCTATGGAATCCTCAAAGGCCCCTACCTAAACTGCAAACCCCAGGATTCCATAGGATGTTGAAAGTAGAATAATAGCACAATAACTGTCTAGTGCAGAAATGGCCAATGTTTGATATTGTTGTAGACATGCCTTTTCTCTATGGAGTAACACATGCCAGATTAAGAGAAGGAAGGCTAATATTTAGTAGAGTGCTTAAGGCAGGCAAGCAACTGTGAACCTTGAGAATTTTTGGAGGGCCTTCGACTTGCAGAATCCATAGCCAGCACTGTCAGTGGTGAAAGATTATGGGAAGTGCAATTCAAAAACCTTTGGATAGTCAGTTTCCTGCCACTAGCATAAAACAGACAAACAAAGCTAGATAGTGTAGAATTGTTACGGTTACCTCCAGTCTTGTTATTTCTATCTATGGGGGAGGTGGAGGCATCTTTCAGAATGCCACTCTTTGCCACTCTCACACTCATCCATTCACTTACCTCTTGCATTTATTCCAGTGACATCTGGTAGCTCTTCTGTCAGTGCGGTGGTATTTCTACTCCTGATTTTACTCTGAGCTTTAAAGAAGCAATCCAAGGTGCTGAATGTACTGACAATTAGGGTCCAGCCCTAAGTTTGAACTAAAACCCAGAGTGGATTTACTGCCTCAGTGGCTGTCCAACAACGCCAAACTTCAGTATCAGGCACAACTTGCTGATATTCTGTCTGCAAAGTAGAGTCCATGAAGCTCTTGGGAAGTAGGAATTGCTTGCCTGTGTTGTAATATGATTCAGTGATGGAAGAAATTGACTGGTCTGAATTCAAAGGGCCTGTGATACCATTTAAAGCCTCAAATGGCTGAAAAACACAATACCTGAAGGAGTACCTCTCCCTGTATATGCCTAACTGAGGTTCTCTAGGGTGGCCTTCCTTTCCATCCTATCAATAAAGTCAATATACAGTTAGACCCTCCACATTCAGAAGGTTTAGGGGCACAGAACCCTCACAAAAGTAGAAAAACCATCAATAACCCCCCTCCCCCATGATTTTCCTCCCATTCGCCTCTGGAGCTTCTCCTTTTCCATTCCTTTGCCTCTGGCCCCCACATTCAGGGCAGGGGGAAGACAACTAAAAGGCTTAGTGGTACTTTCAGACAGAGAAAGGAGGAGTTCTAATGATTTCTGGTGGCCATCTTGAGAAAGGAGCATCTGACCAATCAGCAGCCAATACAGAGCAGAATGTGGAAACCCATGTCTTCAGCAGTGGGAGGGGGCTTTGCTTACCCAAAAGGAAGAAAAACCTCTATTTTAAACATAAGCCTTGCAAGCCTGGTGTGAGAAATGCAAGGGATGGGAGAAGAAAAATGGGAGGGGAAGCAAGCACATGCTTCATGAATAATCAAATTCACAAAGTCAAACCCACAAATGTGGAGAGAGGACTGTATTGTGTGAGGACATGAGAGAGCCTTCCCAGCTATAGCATCCCAACTGTGGAAGGCTGTCCCCTTGGAAACCTGATTATCACCAATATTGGCTGTATTTAGGCACCAAAGAAAACCATGGTCGTTCTTTAAAGCCTTTGGGGCCCAGAATATCTATGCAAATAGTTTTTAAATGTTTTAGCTGTCTTAACCTGTTTTTAGCTTGTCAACTTGCTTGATATGTTTTAGCCTATTTAAATTATATCTTATTGTTTTTAATTCTTCTAATCCAATAATATTGATTTTTCTTGTATCTTTCCCTGAGACTACCTGATGTAGAGTGGGATATAAATATTTAATAAAGAAAGAAAATTCTGCCCCTGCTTACAGCAGAGGCAGGAGTATTTCAGCGGGCCTTGAACATACAAGGAGTTTCAGGCCTATAGTTTTTAGCAACACAGGCTGTGATCTATTATCATTGTATTATGTCTCTCAGATGATAAGATGCCTCTAAATGGGAAAAAAAAGAGTATTGGTTAAATAATACACATTTTGTGAATAATGGTAAAGGCCCATTAGCATTTATCACAAAATGCCTATTAGCTTAAACTTGGCATAGTTTAGGGCAGGAATGGAAGTTATGTGGGCCATAAGTCACATGAAGCAGCTTTGTGTAGTGGTCTGAGTGTTGGACCAGGATCCAGGAGAGGAAACCTACAGGGTGACCTTACTCAGGTCTCATTCTCTTAGCCTTAGAGGAAGGTGATGGCAAACTTCTGAAGAAATCTTGCCAAGAAAACCCTTTCTTGCCTCGAAAATTTGGAATAAGCCAATTTGACAGTATCTAACAACAACAACAGCTTACATGCAGCTCCCTTCCCCCAAGGGTTTTCATGACTCTCTTCCAGGATCCCTGCATATCTCCTCTTGGGTTCTCCCTTTAAAGTGCAAAACTCCTCAGACCTTTTAAAAGCTAAACATCCAGCCATTTCCAGTTTTGATTTTTCACATTTTTTTTTAGGTCAGTGCAGCTTCCAGCAGGTCTTGGAAAACAAAATTAGCCCTTGGACCACCAGAGCTTACACATCTTTGCTTTAGGGTATGGATGGGAATCACGCTGCCTTTCAGATGTTCGTGGACTGCAAATCCAATCAGTCTTACACAGCATGGTCAAGTGTGAGGATGTTCGGAGGCATAGTCTGATAGTATATGGAGGGCCAGATATTTCACATCCTGTAATGTTTTAATCTAACCCTGAAGTAACAAACCAGATTTACACTAAGGCAACCAGCCAATCATCCAGTGTCAAGACTAGTTAAACCAGCAGGCAGTAATGAAATTGAAGCAAGTATTTTGGCAGCGCTGCTTCATTTCACCTTCTTTTGAGGTGCACTGGTATTGTTAAAAAAATGCAGTAAGATTACTGATGAGTCATAGCAGCTTCGGAAAATACCTAGAACAGCCACAACTGAAAAGAAAGGTGGAGATAGAAAATGCTGTTGTTTGAAAAAGGTGGAGACTGCTCTTCACCAAAGATTTACAATGTCAGGTGACTTCCATGACTGCAGGAGCCAGTGTCAAGCTTGGCAGCCAGCTGAAAGTTGCCCAGATGTCAAAGCAGCCAAAGAAGCAAGCTGTCAGGGAAAATAAAGTAGAGTGAATATAGATGGAGAACACTTCAACTTACTTTTAAGAAATAACACTACAATATTGTACCTGTCTACACAGAATGAATCCCCTTTGAACTGTACTGAAAGTTTCTTAGGCTGGCAAGTCAGACTTAAACCAGGTTTACATGGCCAGATAGGAATCTATTAGCTCCTTATAGTATGTTCTTTCTAGTTTGGGAGATGTGATTGAATTCTGGGAACACTCACCATTTACAGCAGTGACAACATTCTGTAAAACTTTTTAATACTGCAGTTGTTGCTATGTGCCTTGAAGTCATTTCTGACCTTAAGAAGAACCTATCATGGGGTCTCCTTTGCAAGATTCTGTTTGCCCTGGGTTTGCCTTTGCCTTCCTATGAGGCTGAGAGAATGTGTCTTGCCCAAGGTCACTCAGTAGGTTTCCATGGACAAATGGAGACTTGGGCCATGTCTGCGTTAGGCTGTTATAGCGCTATGATTCCACTTTCAACATCCTATGGAATCCTGGGGTTTGCAGTTTCGGGAGAGGCCGACCGGTCGGCCTCTCCTCATATGATAGGGGCTGACCGGCTCCTCCCGAAACTGCAAACCCCAGGATTCCATAGGATGTTGACAGTGGAATCATAGCGCTATAACAACCTAGTGCGGAAATGGCCCTAAACCCTGGCCTCCAGAGTCAAAGTCCAAGGTTTAAACCACTACACCACACTGGCTCACGGCACAGCTTAGAAAAGTTATTGTTATGGACTACAATTTCTCCAATCTGCAAGCCATAATAATAATAAAAAATCATATGAGCAATAATTATTTTGTTGTTGTGTTCTATGTACTGAAGAAAGCCGATTTGATTTCTTGAGAAGTAAATCACTTCATGCCCTTCAACTGTCCTGATCTGGCAGGAACAGTCTTGCTTAATCCTCTGTTGTCCCACTTTTTTAGCTGCTTTGCAAATGTCTCAGTTTCTCTCTCCTCCTCCTGATTTCTCCCTTTATCCTCAACTTATTTCAGTGGCTGCCAACTGAGTTCAAAGTGAGCTTGGAAGTTTGCATTCAATAAACTCAGCAGGGGAGAGAGGAGGGGAGAGTATGGAATCTTGCCTTTCCCTGTAGACTCAGTCAAAAGGAAACTGCTGCAGCCTACCACAATTCGCATGCCCTTTCTCATTAATAATTTTTGCCATCTTCACCACATTTCAATGTTGCTTGGTCAAAGGCATCTCTATTTTCATCGCTCAAAAATGTCAGAGTATAACTTTTAAAAAAAAAATTGAAAGAAATACTGTACTTAACACTCACTGAACATATGATGCAAACAGGATGAAACATTTTGCATGTTTAAAATGTTTAAAAGTTTAAAAGCTATCCTGTCATTTTTGACTAGTGCTTGTGTTTAGCTGCATGGATAGAATACTTAATCTTACACTGCAGCTGCCCACCCCCGCATAGTAGCTTAATTTTATTCTCTGTTGCAGTGCATCAGTACATCACAAAAAATGCTTTAAGATCACTGCTGAGTCATAGTAGCTGGGCTGTTTTTTTAATAGCCTCTTTAAATGATTGGAAAAAAGAAATTTTAGTGTAATTTAACACTAGCCCTCACTATAGAAACTAGAACATTTTAAAGGCAACTGAAACAGTAGGATGACACAAGATTAATCATGATTGTGCCTGCTAAATCAGCACAGATATGCAGATACATGAGAAACTGTTTGTTGTGTCCCAGCACAGTGAGAGGCTAAAAAAGAATAAACTGTAAAATGTGAGACTTTTGAAAGAGTTTGCAGAGTATGGGTGTCATTTCATATCAGAATTTTTCTTTTGGAAAGGAAACAGTTCATTCAGGTTTTCTTCAGAATCTAGATGTTAATGGTAACATTAACAACGTTTTCTGTGTTGTCATTTCAAGTTTTTTCACAGCTGATTAGTATCATGTCTTTAAAAAGAAAGGTAATAACAACAATAGGTTATCCACAGTGGCCTAGGAAAACACTTTCTTTCTGTAGCTATTCTCATAGCAGAGTTTGAAGTCAATTTTTTTTAGTACAACCCCTGCCAGACTGGCCATGTTCTTCCTTTCTTTTAAAACAATTCTGGTTCTCATTTGACACCCCTTTAACTAGTTTCTTCCTGTTCCCTTATATGGCCCTCGGCATTTCTGAGTCAACCCTACTTAATTACTTCCTGTTTCTTTCAGGGAATTATACTAGTTTCCTTTCTGCTAACCAATTGGAATGGCACCGATAATGGACCTATCACAAATATGATGCCATTTTGTAAGTAAGTGAGTAAATGTATTCTTGTAACCATAGATCATAACATGGCAAACCAAATTATACACATGGAATATATAAATAAAACTATAAATACCATTTTGTATACACCATCTCACCGGACATTAAATGTACAGAGTGTGCTTTTGGGTTAGAGTGCTTTTCTGTTTGCTACAGAGAGTCTAAGCAAGGGATCTCTTTAATATAAAACTTCAGCTGTTTGATACAGGCTTCCCCAGCTTATCTGACAGGTTAGGGACCAGAGCACTGTCCGAAAATGGAATTTGTTGAAAAGCAGAACCCATATACTGTACTGTAGGAAGCCTAAAGGACTTACAGAGGCTCACTTGGGACAGACTAAATGCATGCTACTTGCAAAGTCTCTCAATGGACTTAGCGCCTTTTTCCCCATCTCAGCTTGCTTTCTAAGTAGTGTGTGCAAGAAAGCAGTTCCAAGTGAGGCTCTGTACTCAAGAAGAACTGATGAAAGACCAGAACCGCTGTTTAATTAATAGAACTTTCCCTCTATTTGGAAGCATCAAAAGAGTGAGTCATCACATAACAGAGTGTCAAAAATGGAGGCTGCTTGTATGTATTTTCAAAGACATGAAAGGGCTTCATGAAATGCCTTAAGCAGAGTAAAATCCAGAAACCTTCTGAAGTGTACCACTTGCATTGAACTAGATTTGTCTCCCCTTTCCCCAATGACTCTAGTGGGTTCTGTTTGGTAGTGTGTGACTAACACAACCCAAATTTGCTTTGAACAGATGTAACATTCTGATTCAAAATCAGTCTTTTTATATGGTGAAATCACAACACAGTCTGCTTTTCATAACTTTCTCACAATTGTCCCATTCTGTAAAACCCAACACAGCTGAACGCATCTGATTGGGTTGCTTCAGCAGGACACAACACTTTTGTGATGATGTTGCTTTTTGCTGCACCAGGAGCAACCTAATTCTTTTGTGATTATTCAAGGATTATGATATGATCAGATAAGCCATTTAAAGGCATACTGAGTAAATAATAATAACTTGTAACCTACCTACCATTTTTTAAAAACACAATTGGCATGACAGAATATTTTCAGGTGGAATTAGCTAGTGATCTGACATATTTTAGGTTTCTCCAGCTGTACCAATTTTATAGTCCTGCATAAAAAATAAGAACACTTGCCCAGATTACAAATTTGTTTGGAACATCTGTTCAAGAGCCATTAAGATCTTAGTAACATGAGACACTGACAGCCAAACTAAATTTTAAATATTTATTTATTTATTTATTTGTTCCAGTTATTAATCTATTCCTTTCTGAAACCTTGAAAAAATGCATCCATCAAAACACAACTCTATACATATGCCAAATGAACCAAAACAATCTCATTCAAATTTATTCCCTGCTATTACGTGTAATTTCCATCTCTACCTCACTCATATTTAGACTTTGAGTAATCTTCCTTAAAAGTTCTACGTTTGCGAATTAGTTGCCAAGAAGGCTTCTCTGAACATCCTTGCTGATCAAATTCTACATGTGGATGTATGTAATGGTTAATCTGAGTTTTTGTTTAAATTAGAAGTTTAGGGGGAAATACAAAGAAGAAAGGATTCTGTAAATTGCACAGATCTTTGGTGCTTCCAAGGTCAATGCATTTGAGAGCCAACATGATGTAGTGATTAGAGTGTTGGAATAGGCCTCTGGTAGACCAGGGTCCAAATGCCTGCTCAGTCATGGAAACCCATTGGGTGATCTCACATTCTCTCAGCCAAAGAGGAAGCCAATGAAAATCTCCTTTGAATAAATCTTGCCAAGAATGCCCAATGAAAGGGTTGCCATAGGTTGAAGTCAGTGATGTAGACTCAAGTCAATAGACTCGGACTCAAGTCGGACTTAAGTTGCTTCAGTGACTTGACTTGGACTCGACTCAGCCATAAATAATGCACTGACTCGACTCCACTCAAGACTTGTATATTTTTAATGACTAACTTGATGCTCTTCGTTCAGTAACACAACACATTCATCCAGAAACCTTACGACTTTGAAGAACACTTCCTTCTCTTTTTGCCTACTAGTCACATGACAATGACCCTCTCCACACGGGGGGCGGCGAAACGGGGGGGAAATGGGGCGGCGCACGCGGGGACGGAGATTACCTTGCAGCGGGGCACTCTGTCCCCGTGGGGAGCAGCGCGAGTTCGCCGCTCTAAACAGCGGCAGCGCTCGGCGGCACCCAAAATGGCGGCCGGCAGCTTCCGGCGGCGCTCCGCCAATCGGAGCAGCATGCCAGCCGGAAGCCCGCCCCCGGGCAGTTCTGCAGGGACACGCTAGCGCATCTCTGCAGTTCTAAATGGGGCACTGCGACGGAGTAGCACACGCAAGTTTTAAAAAGACCACTTGAAAAGTGGTCTTTATAAAACACGGAGCGACACCCCTGTGGCCGCGCAAGGCCGGTTTGAGGTCTAGAACCTCCCCTTTTTTCGCCACTCTAGCGCACCCCGCAGTGTAGATGACCTCCATGTCCAGTCATCCCAGCACGGGGATTTACCCCTGTGTGGAAATGGCCAATCTCTCTCAAGCCCTAAGTGTGGGTGCATTTCTCAGAGGGGAGCAGCAAAGGGGTTAGGCAATGAGCTTGAGGCAAGCTTAAGGTCTGCTCAGCAGCCTATCTCTGCTGCATATCAGAAGAGCCTTCTAAAATGTTTCCTAAGATCAGAAAGCAAGACTTGCCCCCAGAGTGCAGAGTGCATTTCTCAGAGGGGAACAGCAAGTGTGTTAGGCAATGGGCTTGAGGAAGAAGGATCCTTCCTTCTAAATCTTTTGAATCTTCAGTAATGGAGGTAAGAAGGATCCTATTCCCCACTTCCAAAGCTACAGATGGCAAGATTGCAAATATGGAAAGCTGACTCTGCTTAAATTGTTAAAACTGAATTTATTTCTCTCTATCCAATAATTCTGGAATACAGGTTCGGGTATAAAGTTGGCTTCCAGACTTGAGACTTGACTTGAAAGTATCTTCGAGGACTTGAAACTTAATTTGAGATTTGAAGGTAGAGATTTGAGACTTGACTTGAAACTTGGAGTAAAAGACTTAAATACATCACTGGTTGAAGTTGACTTGAAAGGAGCAACAAACGAGGCAGCCAATGAAGCAACTACCCTAAGACCCACTTTTTTTCCTGAAAAATACTGTTTGAAAATGGGGTGTGTCTTACATGCCAGTACACTTATACACCGGCAAAGAGCATTTGCCAGCATATAAATGGGGTGTGTCTTATATGCTGGTGCATCTTATACGCTGGCAAATACAGTATATATTCTAAGATTATATGCAGAAGAACAATTTTATAAAAACAGGAAGCTGAATGAGATACTAGAACATTAGTGTAAGACATTTACAGTGACTCATTGAATGGTATTTCAACAAAATGTAAATGTTATTAGGCTGAAACTGATCAGTCAAGATCAGATTTGTGATGCTGAAAATGTACATCTTCTTTGTTCAGTAAGTGACTTTACTGAAGAGAAAGAGAAGAATCAAAAATTTTTGGCCTCCCAGATGTTTTGGATTCAACCCACAGAAGCCACAACCAGAGTGGGCAATAATCAGAAACTGTAGGAATTGTAATTCAAAATATCCGGAGAGCTAGCAATTCCCCAACCCTGTTCTAGAACAAATGTGGATTACATAGTTGTTACATGATTGTTCTATAATCATGGAATGAAATTATATAGCTGTTGCATGATTATCAGAAGAATATGCTTTCAGACATCCAGGGATCACTCTAGCTCATCTCGGGTTTTGGAAACAGAAGCTGATTTGCTCATCAACAAAAATGTAGCTGTATGATAGCTGGACGCAAGCTATTTTATATTCCCGATCAGCTACTCTACTATTTTCTCTGAAAGCTTAGAAGCACTGAGTGTGGACTGTAACGCCTATCAAATAACAATAGCTACCAAAAACAAACTCTGTTTCTTGAATATGGAGGTTACTATAAAATTAGTACTGAAATCAATCAAGTGTCCTTTTAGGTTGAGCACAGAGGAGCCAGAGGACGCAAGCACTTATGAAATGGCAAATGAGAATTGGCATTTCAGCAATTTGTATTAAAAACCATGCTAGGAATCTGAACAGAGCAAGTGACATAGGGTTTTGTGTATTTCCCCCCTTCCCCTACAAAGTGAAGACCTTCTAAATTATTTTTCAGCACGGACCACTTTGTAGAATGTTAAGTGCAATCTTTGTACAAGCGCTAACTTTAGCTGTTAGCCAGTATAGAAGCATGGTTTTATCTTTCAGTAAAGGATTACTCCATTCCAATCCCATCAAATGTAGTCATTGTCACCCTTATATTTAATTGAAATCGTGTTTAAGTGTCTTTCTCACAGTTATACAGTGGAAATTAGCATTATCAAAGGTGACGATAGGATGAGCTATACAAGAAGGGTGAAGTGTTTCTAGCAAATATTCCAATGAGCTGTGGCAAAGATAGACACGCTTTTGTGGTGCGTGCGGCAGAATCCTTTCTGTTCTCTTCTTTCGCCAGGAAGACATGAGTGGCTGGAGTGTTTGCTTCTATAAATAACTACTTTATGTCAGCCAGATGCCAGTCTTTCTGAAGAGGGTCAGTCCCCAGTTTGTCTTGATACTAGGCATCATGCAGACCCAAGAACTAGCATAGAAACCACTCGGGACCGGGCAGGTCACCCCCATTCATAACAAACTCCATAAACTTCATCCAAACCATCAGGATCACTGGTCTCCCCAACAATAAGGTAAGTGCATTGTTTCCTGAAATAATCAGGTATTGGTCATCCAATGAGCTTGCAGTGTTAAAATTCGCAACAATAAATGAGCACGTTAGCAATTTATCACAGACTATTCAAGAGGGTTCTCTGTTTAGGTTGCGGTTTATTAGCTAATGCTAGCTCAAAGAGTGACTTGTGCACTGAACTTTTAGCAGCCTGTTAAAGGAAACTGCAAGAAATATTGTATTTTAAAGACAGCAGATAGCACTGAATTCAATTGTGCATAGATATTTACATATATTTGTACAATTTGGTACCACAGCGAATTCTACTTATCTACATGAGAAAGTGAGAAGGCCCCATCACACCTTGTCATGTAGCTTGTTTAGTGTGATCAAGAAACTTTTGGTCCACTAGAATTTCACATGCAGGGTGTGCCTTTTTTGCACACTATCTGTGTGCCAGAAAAGCCTGTCAATGGCTAAATTGCATTAAATTCCTGGACCTGTACTTGTGACTAAAATGCAGATTCAACCACATTAAATGTGACTTTTCCTTCATTCTCTAGAAAATCACACTAGACAACTGCAATGCTATCACATGCTGATATGGTCAAAGAGAGGAAGCAGCAAGCATCCGCCATCATGAAGGAAATCCAGAGAAATGGTATAGAGTTAAATCCCTGTTATGACTGTATGTCTAGCGTCACTCTCTAACCTTTCTTTTTAATCTTGTGGCATTAACTCTCTTACAGCTTTGCCTCTGGGTGTGCTGCCATAAATAATCTCATGGGGCTATCATACTGCCTATGGTAACTAATCCTTTTGTAGTTGCCTCTTTTCATTTGAAAGCTATTTTCAGATGAACAACTGTTGTGGAGGAATGAAGTAATCTAACAGCTGATGTACATTCTGCCTGGGATTGACTTTCAGAGTATTATTTGGGGAGGGGGCTAATAGGTCTGGATGCCATATTACAAAACTATTCATATAGAGAAAGGTGAATAACTCTTTGATTTCATAACTATTGTTAAAATATAATAATGGATATTTGCAACAGAAATTGAGTTTCAATCTCTGCTTCCGCCCACACAAAGCTGGCTATAGACTTATCCAATCGCTCAAGGCACAATTTCCAACTAATCTCGCTTAAGAAATGTTTTGAAACAGATTTTATTTTTGCCATCTTTGGACAGAACTGTGGAAAACTTGGTTTGGCAGATCATTTCCACAAGAAGGCAACTAAAAAATTCACTGGGTAGTAGTCTGAATTGCCATAGGATTATGGGAATTTTAGTCCAAAACCTAACTACTTTGAGCTCTGATGAAGGTTAAAAAAAAAAGTTTCTCTTTTTGTGGGCAGATAACTTGATAGCCATCCTTTAAAGATAAAATAATTAGAATCATAGAATCATAGAGCTGGAAGAGACCACAAGGGCCATTGAGTCCAACCTCCTACCATGCAGGAATACACCATCTAAGCCATCCGACCTCAAATTGAAGAAGATTTATAGACTCGAAGCAAACAAGTCAGTCTTTCCCCCTTTTGTATTACCCAAACATTGAAAGTCACAACTAGCATCTGAAAAACCAAAATTTTCCCCAGTTTATGTGGCACGCACATTCGTGTTCAAGAGACACATTCATGTTCTTTGGCACCTAGGAAGAATCTTTTCTCTTTCCTTCTAGAGTGTCCAGCTATCAGTTCTCTTACTGGTTGTTTTATTTCTTTTTTAAAAACTCAAGTGTGTAATGACCATATGACAGACTTTTCTGGAAATTTGAACGTACGCATGTAAGAAATCATGTATCTGTTTTGCATGCTAAAAAGATAAAAAAGCATCTGTCACACTGCAGTCCATTTCATCAGATATTGCAACCATTGCAGCGGATTGGTTTTCATGAAAGCTTACGCTTTTCTCAAAGGTGCTATAGGATTTTTTTAAATCTTTTTATGCTGGGACAGACTGACACAGCTGTTGGTCTGAATACTTCTACTGTTTTGTATCACTTTAGTTACTGGACCTTCCTCCAAAGAGCTGCAGTAATTTTGCTTGATGAAGGTGCTTAGAATTATCTTGGAGAAATCCCTAACTTCCTCACAGGTTTCTCTGGTAACAGGGAATAGCTGTTAAACCGTCCTATGGGCTAAGTTAGGTCTTACGTGGAAGACCTCTTCATCCAGATCTCTTGGCTCCAATTAGTAATATAAAATGGTAGAATGTGAATGTTTCTTTTCTAGCTCAGTGGCAGCCAATAGCTTCCATCTCAGTTTGATCTACTCAGCGTGTTAGCCCAGTCTTTTAAAAGCTATCAAGGTGCTGAACGCTATCTCTTAAATAGATTCAGCACCTGGAATAGCTCCTTTAAATCCCAGACTAGAACCCGGACTTGATTCATTGCTGCACTGAAACAGGAGCACCAACTGGTGCTGTTCTAGTTACCATGTATTCATAGATTGTAATATTTCAACCCAAAATTCCCTTTTGCAAAAGGAAGGACAAATACTTGATAGATATTCCCACTGTATCATTATTTACAAATATAATCGTTCCCTTCACATTACAGTCAGCCCTCCACATCTGCAGGTTTGACTTTCACAGATTTGATTATTTGCAAATTTCTTCAACCCCTGTCCCTTCCCCTGACTTTGCCAGGGGAACTTTCCCTCTTGGTGGCTTTGACCAGGCTACACAGCCCTGTAAAAACCCATCTCTGGCCTTCTCCTCCTCCCCCAGATGGTTCCTGGCCAGTTAAGGACAACTCACAGCCCGATTTCTCAGCATCACAAACCCTCTCCTGATGCCCCCGCCACCAAGGAAGGTGAAGGGCATGAAAGAAGAAGTATAGGGCCACCATGCCAACACACACCCCTTCCCTCTCTCTCCTCAACCTGGTTTGGACCCTAGGTGCCAATTTTCCCCACCGTGCCTTGGCTCCCTTCCTACTGATGCACGCTTACATTTTGATATTTGTGATTTTTCCATTTTTTCAAGGGTCCTGCTCCCCTAGCCCTAGCGAATGTGGAGGCCAACTGTACTTTGTTTGTGTCACCTTTTAATCTGGCAAATTATGCCCAGTCACCTATCTGACAAGACAAGTGGGTCAAAGCAATTAGGGCACTGCGAGGTTTATTGTGATCACAATAGAATCATGTGCATCTAGTTACATTGTGCTAATTATTTTAATTATCAAAGACTGAGTTGGGAAATGGGTCACTAGTGCCTAAGGGCCATCAAAGCTTTCTATTACCATGCAATTTTGGTTTTTACAGTTGGTGTGGCAACAGGACATGCATTTCTACAGAATTTGCCCTCATTACTTCTCTTTTTTCTAAAAATATTGTTGCGCTTTGCTCCTTATGTTTTATGAAACACATTAGACTGGAACCAAAGGTTTCCTTCCTCCAAAGGAAGACATCTTCGGTTGATGGAAGATACCCCTCAGTCAGAGGGTACTGCTTCTGACAGAAGAAAAGGAACTTTGGATCCAACCATTATTTGAAATGAAAGAAAGATATATAATATATGTTCTCATTTGACCTTCATAAATGTCATCCTTCTTCTATTCCTTTTATTTGATCAGCAGGTTTCTTTTAAAAAAAATTAAAGATGCAGAACTCACATATATGAGAGAATAGTAGTGTTCAGAATCAGAATTGAAATGAGAGCATCAGTGCTTTTTGACTGTTGATTTTCCTTTTTTATTAAATAATATTTGAACCAAGCTCTCCCTTGGCAGTAAATATAGCTGTATTGTATCCAAGTAGTTGTATAAATGTATTCCTCTGGGTATCTAGACACAGTATATTAAAATAGGCCTAGAAGATTGGCAACCCCCATTGTCACTCATCTGTTGACAGGCTTTCTCCTTACTATTACAGAGAGCATGCTCTGACCAACCAACCATTTTATTTCAAATAGAAACAGGAACTGTCAGTTATGGCCTTCTCTTTGAAATGGTGACATGCAGAAATAACAAGAATGGTTCAAATTTCTTTTCTGCCCCCCCCCACCCTTACAATTAATATATTCTATTGAACAGATTTGTTCTAACGTTTTCTTGCATGGAATTAAACGCTAAAAGCTTATGAAGTTAAAGTACAGTGCAGACTTCATTGGATCTTAAAGAATGTCTTCATTAAATTGAAGTGGTGACTATATAATCTAAAATGTTAAGAATTTAAATGTAAGCAGTTTCTACTAATAATCATGTGTATGTGGGCCTGTGGGCTTTTTTATGCCTTTGTACAACACCCTAAAAAAACCCTGTTGCTTTGTTAACATGCCTTTTAGGCTTTACTCATAGAAATAGTTCTTGTAACGTTTTGCTGTATTTGGTAGCACTCATTTCTGAACAGAATGATTTAGTACTGAGCTTTAAAAAAATGTTGCCTCTGGTATGGCCAGATTTGTAAGAAAGAGTCTTTTGGCAATGACCAACACAGCTACTTCTCTAGAAAAAGATCTGTGGTGTATGGCAGATATTCTGTATGCTTTGAAATATATACTGGTGGGGATGAAGAAAAGGCTAAATTATTTTGTATCCTAATGTTATAGGTTGTGTTTTGTTGTTGTTGTTGTTTCCTGCCTCAATCCACAAGGACAGGCAGTAAATAAAATTATCACCATCACCATCATTAATAATAATAATAATAATAATATCATCATCATCATCATCATCATATCGGTAGGATGGAATTAACTTATGCTTTTTCAAAGAGGAATCATTGATTGCTGCTAATTCCTCCTGTACCATATCCTATGATGACCTCTGAGATCTCCTAGCCCTCTATAAATGGCCTTTAGAGGTTTTAAGAAGAAATGTGGGAGTGTGAGATCCTATTTCCATAAGTTGGCTAGTGTTAAATCAGACCTAGAACTTTTTTCCTTGAAGAAATGAAGCAGGATAGATTGATTGATTTTCCCAATTTCCTCCAGTGTGTGACCCATTGTTAAAAAAGAGTAGAGCTGAAATCAGTTATAGTAACAAAAACAAAAATGAATCAAGGTATTCATTTAAAAACCACCAGATTTAAAAGCATTTAATACACATGCAATGAGGAACCAACCAGAACAGGATTTTTCTGTGATTAGAGAAGCTTGTGAAAGGAATAGACTATTTAACCACATTGTAAATTCAAACCATATAATTATTATAAGTGTGGCTTGCAATAAAATGCTGCAGTAGGATCTGTGGCTCTTCAATATTCTAGACATCCCAGTCAATTCCTCTTCCTTCTGAGAGCTTGTAATGCTTAATTTTTGGACTATACCATCTAGATCCCACAGTCACCATGGTTGCTCTTGGCTGCAAATGCAGCAATGTCAGAGCTTGGAAATGTACTTTTGTTTCTCCTGTTCCCAGCTTTCGGGTTGTGAGTCTTATTCACAGTGTTGCTTGGAAATGTTACTCATTTGGGCTATAAATCTCAAAATCCATAGCAGCCATGCTGGGTGGGGATTATGGGAACTGTAGCCCAAAAGAGAACTTTTTCAGGTTCTGAACAACAAACAACCTGAATGCTGGAAATAGAAGAAACAATTTGTAATCTTTGGGCTTACCAGTGATATCTTTGGTCACATTGTGCCTGAATTGTTTCCAAGACTTTGGAGAAACTGCCAGAATTCCTGCTTGAGAGAGTCATTAGTAAAAGGCCAACATCCAAAAGATAATTACAAGAACTGAAGCAGAGGGTGACATAAAAGATTGCTGTGCACAAAAATACTGGACAGTATTCTGTATCAGCTACTTAGTTTAGCATAACTATAATTTAGTTAAGTATAACCTCATTACATCATTAATCTGGACTCCAATCACTGGCAGAATGGATTTCTTTTTCCTCATGCAACTCTGCTCAGTAAGGTAGATTGAAAAGGAAGTTATGATCATAGCAACAGTCACAGCTGTGATGAAGTAGCAATTGTGAATATGAAACAGCTACAGGTGAGTAAATCTAGGTAACTGTCCCATATTCACAATTGCTATTTAGTCATGATTGTGACACTATTGCCATGACCATAACTTCCTTCCTCTACTAGATATCAGCTGCATGAATAGAAGGAGGTCCATTTTGCCAGTGATCAGAGCATGGGTGAATGATATTTCCATCAGGTTTGGGGTGCGGTGGGCCAGAAGAGGTTACTTAGTTAACAACAACAACAACTTATACTTAAGTATACTAAGCATTCCTAGTTAAGTACTCTTAAATATACTTAACTAATTAGCTGAATACTGGCTGCCAATATCATATTTAACTAAGATTGCCTTTCTTTTTAAAGAAGAAGGGTAAGACAGTTCCATAAGGTAGAAGACAGCATAAATCAAACTAAAAGATAACATTTAAGATAAAATTTAAGGCCAACATTAGTACTGTAATGTTTTAATTATGAGTTCAGAGACACAATCAATGGCTAACTGAATTTAGATTGGATCCTCCTATGTTTTTCTTCTCAGATGAATTGTCTGTGGGATTGTCCTGTTGTCCTTATCTTTTTTCCCCTTCTCATCATCCCCTTTTTTATTAGCTGACATCAGACACAGTCTATGTACAACTTAATTAAGAAAGACACTGGAATTAATTTTAATTGACAGAAGCCTCATATTAATCTTGCACTTAACATTTCTCGGAAGCTGCCTAGACACACAAAGTGGTTTAGATCCTCACTTGAAACATGAGACAGCCAATAAAAGTTTTGAAGCAGAAAGGCAGTGGGTCGCATGTGTCTGAGGAATTAGTCTGGCTCAAATATTTATCATTCACTAGCAAGCAAATATATTATGGAAGGTTAGCCTACAGATTCAAATGATCCCTTTTTTTGTTAAAAGTCAGAAGTTTTTCAATTCAGTTCTAAATGTAGTTACACGGAAGCAAACTCCCCGAAACAAAGAGTTCAACGCTGAATCAAAGTACTGTTTTAAAATATGAAAAATAAAATAATTCTGGTTTGGGCTGCCATAACTAAATCATGGCACAGAAACAGAAAAATATCCAGAGATATTCATACACATTATGTATCCTTGTTCAGGGAAATGGATCCTAAAGTCTTATTTGTATTTGCTTTTTTAATTTTATTTGCTGCATATCTTACATTTTTAAAAAGAAGCAATAGTTCAAAGATAAGAATCAAGCAGCCTTCCAAACATATATGGATGGTAGCCAGCAAAACCAAATGCAAGGCATGCTGGAAGTTGCAGTCCAATAGTATGTCAAGGGATATGTGACTTAATGAAGTCAGGATTTGAGTGGCTAGATTTAAAAAGGAATAGCCTATCCGCATATTGAATGGTTGTGTAGACAATGGAATTTCAGTGGGTGTAGCTTGTCATGCAAGATAGCCGGCATGAGATAGTGATTTGAGCATTGAACTATTACTCTGAAGAACAGGGTTCAAATCCCCATTCAGCCACAGAAATCCCTTGGACAAGCCACACTCTCACAGCGTCAGAGCAAGGCAAAGGCAAGCTCCCACTGAACAAATCTTGCCAAGAAAACCCTGTGATAGGTTCACCTTGGTGTCACCATAAGTTGGAGACAACCTGAAGACAACCTGCAACCACTTATGTGTGACTTTCTTCTTCTACTTCACTACTAAGGCTACAGAAGCCCTCGCCTGTTTTGTATCTGGAAACTCCAGTCAGTAAACAATGTGACTGCAAATACTTCAGACATGCTGTTTTCCTTCCACTTATCAGATCATCACCTAGGCTTGTAAATAGCTTTCACCTTTTTTCCAGTGGCAAGTAATGTTGACTCTGAGTGATTGTGCTGAGAAGTGTCTTTAACTGATAATTTAATCGAGAGGTTGCTGTTGATATGCCACATATAACTTACATGGATGAGTGTTAGCAAATGAGAATGCAGAATGATTTGTAGACTGCTGACTTTCTGGACTGAATTTATAAAACTTTGATCAGCTTTTTCTCAGATGTGGTAGCAGTAATTACAAGCTAGCCAGTCAGGATGGAAAAGCTATTGAAACTGTTGCTGGTTGCACTTGCCAGAAAGGTGATCAATGGCCTGAATCCATTTGTTAGTCTCTGGCTAGAGCAGATTCAGTCAATCAATGCAATTTACATAAGTGTTAAATTCTCAAGTTACATTGATCCAGTGAGTCTGGTGTAGTTGGAATTAGCAATTGGATTTAGCCCATGTGTTCAGCGTGAACACATTAGTAGTTCTGAACCTTTGGTTACAATCAGTGGTTCTCAACATTTGTCTAATTACATATGTTGAATTTCAGCTCTCAAGAAGCCCTGGTGAGCATCACCAATGACCAGGGATTCTGAGAGTTCAAGTCCAAAACATCTGGAGAGAAAAAGGTTGAGAACCACTGTATTACAGGACATGCCTGCAGGTTAATTTTGCCCAATTGCATTAACAGACAACTGAAAGACTCCATAACATAGAAAGTTTCCCATTCTTGGATTTTTCTTATTGCATCAAGATTTTTTATTCAGTGATCAAAAAAAACCCTTACCCCTAAAAGTTTTACATCTTCAGAACCCATGCAATGCGTTAATTCATAGAGCTGATGAATTTTATTTGTGTTATATAGACATTGTGTACTTTCTGAATTTTGAACTGATTTGATTCAAAATATTTTTCGAGCATTTGTTCATCACTATGCACATTTGAGTGCCAATCTAAAAGTAAAACTTGTTTTCTGAATGGAAAATACCATCTGTCTAGTCAGGGTAAAATATTTGGGGCTAATGGGAAATTCATACGATAGATCCTTCAAAAATATAAAAACAATGCATGGTTCATTGTGAAAAATATTATTGCGCTCTGTAAAATAACACGGGGCATACTCTGATCCCATAAGCTTATGTAGCAGAGATATATGTAATGGAGTTTTTCTCCAGCAGAAAACAATGGCATTCTTTCTAAAAAGCAGGACAATTCAGTGTGGCTACCCTTGATTGTCAGAGTATTATCAGATCTCAAGGTTGTAGAACTATACCAGTGAAGCTAGATCCATTGCTTCTGTAAGGTGTTTCAGATATTTTATAGGTGAGCATTTCCAAATCCTAGCTCCATCCCCTGATGCACAGGACTGGCTAAGTGATTTTGCTGCCTGAAGCAGAGCACCAAATACCCTTACACACACGGATACTCACACATGCACATGCATGCACACACACAAACACACAAAATATTGAAACCAACATTATTTTGGCACATGGTGCCAATAAATAAATACATTTTAAAAAAAACAGTCCTTCAAATACCTCCCCTTTCACCTGGCATTAAAATACAGTAGTGACAACTTAAATAACTTTAAACTGTTGTCCTCAAACTCAGTTTTGCTGAGGTAGCTGCCTTACTCTGCCTAACCGCATGACTAGCCATGAAAACACAATAGTTTTGAACTATTGTTTTGTCTGGCATTGGGAGGGATGTGCATTCACATGCAATCTTCTGCTGTAATAGTGTGACATTTGGGTCAGTATGGGATGCCAGCATGCTGCCTGGGTCATTGTGCAAACATCACATTTTTAATTTTTTATTAACACAATGTGACACTGATGATCGGTGATTTACTCAATGACTTGCATGGTGTATATAAGTCAAGTCTGCACAACCTATCAAACCAATCCGCTCATGTACTATTACCTCCTAGTTTCAACAACTTCCCTGCTTTTGCTCTGGCCCGGTGCCATAGAGAGGCAGTATAGCGAGCTTTCACTGAGCTCCAAACTTTCCTGGTGGGCTTTCATGAGCTAAAGACGAGACACATAGTTGCCAGTAGATAAGAAACAAGCATGTGCTTAACTGTTTTGCTGATATCAACAAGGCTTAACAATGCTTCACCTTGGCTGCACACTTCTAATGCTCAGAGCTTGGAAAAGTTACCCTTTTGGACTACAGTTTTCAGAATCCCCTAGACATTGTCACCAAAATCTCCTATTCCGTCTGGAGTTTCTGGGAGTTGTAGTCCAAGCAAGTACCGCCACAGATTTGGAAGAGTTTTCTTTGAAACATGAGCATCTTTTATTTTGTAGAATCCCTTGGAATGGATCTTGGAAAAAAGGTTAGCATACCCAGAGACATCATGCTGGAAGAATTGTCACTGCTTAGTAACAGAGGAGCAAGGCTGTTCAAGATGCGACAAAGGAGATCCGACAAGTACACATACGAAAACCTTCATTTTTTAACTAGCAAGCCGAGAAACGTGAGTGTTTTTCCACCATAACTTTTTCACAAGAATACCTCTGCGGCTAATCAACTGGAATAAAGCCAACTAGTTTTGTGGCATTAATCATATGTTGTCCAGAGGTTACCCAGATGCTAATCATATTTCCAAGCCAGGCAGGTGGTCTCCCATTTTGGTGATGATTTGCATTTAGCTTTGTGAGTCATAAGGTGTGCAGAACAAGCTTAACAGTACCACCTGCTTTGCAAAGATAAAAAAACAGCTTTTCTCCACCTGGCACACTCTACGTGCATTGGATTACAATTTTCAGCATCACCAGCCAGAACAACTACACTGGATGGATATCCTGGAAATTATAATCCAGCATATGTGGACTGCACCAAGGCAGTGAAGGCTTTTACATTTCTTTGACAGCTATAGGAAGTGTTTCCCTAAATGTTCTAGCAGGAAAGAGTGATTTTGACTCGAATTATACTGGAAGAGAAGAAATCACCACCATATCTGCAAGCCTGTAACTTATTTTTTTTAAAAAAAAAAAGAAGAAGAAGAAGATATGTAGTTGCATGCTGTGTATCAAATGGTCCTTATCAAGCTGTGGTCCTTAGATCCTTAGATCCTTCTTGGAGTACTGTGAATGTATCTTTGTTTGTAAATGCTAAGAATGTACAGAATATTTGTTAATGTTCTTGTCTTTTAACAAACAATCAAAAAAAAATAATCAACAGTTATGAGATGCTTTATGCTTAAGGAAATGGAGAAAAGATCAGCCCTTTCTATTTTTGATATGCTTTTTTTGAAAAAAAGAAAGAAAAGCCTTTAATTTTTGTGAAAGTAGCCAAGCTTTTGCACAATACCCAACATCATCTGCACACATGCCAATGCTTTCTATGCAAATCTATTGTTTTTTGCACAAATGACAATTTTGCAAAGAAGTCCCCAATGTGGAGGAGGGGGAAGCATTGAAAAATATACACAAATTCTCATTATCTCACCCAGCAAAAAAGAAAATGTTTTCAATCTTTCTTTCTCATGTGGGCATTTCTAGTATGTGTGTGTGTTTCTCAGCTATGACTTGGAGGAGCTGAAGCATATGTTATTGAGAGGAAGTATCATTGTTTTCCTATTACACAATAATGTTCTTGGAATACTCAGAAATGCAGATATTACCATAGCAGAACTTTTGAGGGAAAATGTGAGAACACTGTGCCACAAATGAGAAACAGATGCACAAGAAAACAGCTGGGCAGAAGCAGAAAGCCATTTTCAGATGAGGTTTGAGGAACATTTAGCTCACCAAATATTGTTGGATTACAACTCACATCTGCTTAAAACAGGATAGTTAGAGACTGTGGGAGTTTCTGTCTAACAATATCTGGATGCTATATATTCCCAGTCACTGTTTTAGACGGTTCATTTGTGCCATTTTGTTTTGAAACACACTGAGGTTTCTACACCTTATATAATGGCCAGCAACTACTTCACTATCAAGGATGCCCCTTTTGCTGAGTGTATATAATCTAACTTCTGTTCAAATTTTCCCTTTTAATAAGATTTCCAAAAACTGGAGCTGTCCAAACTGGATGGAATCATGTTAGAAAACTGACATTTTAAGAGGTCCGGCTTTACTGATGGTATTCCAAAGAACAAGCGTCTCAAGGGATTAAGCAAGTCTGACTACTATTATTCCACTTGAATAACTAGACATCCTGTGGTCCTAAATATTAAGTTTACTACCAGTGCCATTTGCAGCACTGGAAAAAAAGGAGAAAATAGTGTAGTTTGCTTTCTCGTGAAAGGGCTCTCCAGAACAGCAGCATGCAGGTGATGAGATTTGAGAACTTACAGACCAAAAAATAAACTTTTCCAGGCTCTGACCATTCCAAGTTCTGCTCTAGAGTACTGGGGTCCATTGAAATCAGACTAGCCAAGGCAGCATTTTTAAAATAAGGTGCTATTGGGATGTGAGAGCAACATTCCTGAAATATACACCCTTCCCATTCTGGCTGACAGAAGCCTTCCATCGGGAGATAAAAACTATCTGGATTCTAACCAATGCAAGTTCTTTGAAGCGTGAAAGTGAAAAGGCATGTATGAACAGAAACAAAACAAGAGACAGTAACAGATAAGTCAGAAGTACTACACTTATACAGAAAAAGGATGATAGTGATGATCAATCTGCTTCCAAGCGAAGCACGATGTACAGTACCATCAGAGATATGACTTTTCCCCTTACAAGGGAACAGAATAAAAATGGAGATTTGATTAACACATAAAGATAAGATAAAACAGTATGTCAACAAATGTACCAAAGTGGACATGTTCTGATATCAGGGGGCAGAAGATTCCAGAGATGGGAAATGTATAAATATATTTTACACAGAAAATGTATAAATAAGAGATAAGGGATAGGACTGAGGGTTTGGCAAGAAGTAAAGTACCAGTAGAACATAAAGAATGGGGGGGGGAGTAGAGTTGTGGGAGCAGAAAGATAAGGAGCCCAAATATAAAGATAGGCATTTCTGCATTACACTGTTAAGTGTTATTATTCTACTTTCAAAATCCTGTGGAATTGTGAGGTTTGTAGTTTACTGAGGCCAAAGAGCTCTCTGGCTGAAAAAATGCCCCTCTCTAAACTGTCAAGCCTGGGATTCCATAGGATGTTGAAAGTGGAATAATAGCACTATAACAGCGTAATGCAGAAATGGACATATTCATGAACAAGAAGATTAAGTACTAGCAGATTCTTGTACAAAAGCAGAAAACAGACTAGCAACTCTGGTTAAACCTAGCAGCAAGACAAATAGTGTGCTGTGGAATTTGAAAAAGAGGAAGGTAACTGAAGAGGCACACGAGACAAAATGGCATTATAGTGATCAAGTCTAAGCAATATATAACTGAATTAGATGAATCTCTGTGGTACCAGCTGGAGGAAAGCAGATGACTTGTAAGATATATTTATGAGTTGAAAATGATAACATTTAGCTACAGCAGAAACAAAAGACTTGAACGGAAGGGATTCATATCTAAGAACCCTGAAATTACGGTCATGTGAAGAAGGAGATGTACTGAACAAAGATTAAAGAAAAAAAGGAGGAGGAGGAGGAAGGAAGGAAGGAACAAAAGTAATCCTAAGGAAACAGATACATATTTTCAGTTTTAAAAGAACTGAGAAAACATATGTGAAGAAATTTACAAGATAGGCAGAAATGCTAAAGAAGACAATGGCAAAATGTTGTGTTTAAAGCTAAAGTTGTTTACCATTTCATTTAAATAAATATAAATAAATATGGAGGGAACAAATAATGGAGTCTTAAGGACATAAAATAAATATAAAAATAAAGAGCCAGGAACAAAATTCTGTGTCTCTGGGAAATTTTTAGAACAGAAGTGCTGACCTTATTCCTATGCCTGAAATAGATCTATGGTTCTTAGTATTGCAAGTAAAGAGGTGCTAAAATGTTTTTCAGAATTCACTGTTTTTTGGGATAGATTAGAACAGAGGGCCACAGAGAATGATGAATATTATCAAGTATTGGCTTATTTCTTTCTCTTTGATCGTTTTCCCCTTATGCTAGCAGCCTAAATGAAAACACTTCTTTGTAAGATTGTTTTTACTACAATTTAAAACGGCGGTACAGAAGGTGTAGTTCTTCACATGTCGTTGAACTGCAAGGCCTATTACCCTACCCACTTTAGTTATTTGGTTGAACCCAATGCTGTCACTGACAAAACATGAAGGAGGCCTTACCTTTTCCAGCTCTAAATTTTAGCTCTCTGTAGAGCTTTTGTTAAAGCTCATTGTGTTTTCCAAGCTGACCCTGTACAGTCAGAACTAAACACCACTGATTTCAATAATCTTTTCTTCAGGTAGGACTGCAGTGATTAATGCATTGCATATTTAGCTAGGTACTGCCTTTCTCGGTGCACGTGTGTGTCTACGGGTGTGCATACATATTGTCTGAGCCTTCCCTGAACTTCACAATTTGCCCCACTGAAGACGCTGCTACTAGGTTAAATCTTTCAATGTCAGTTGAAATACATGGATGTGGTGTAGTTTACAGTGATCATCACTCACGAATGGCAAAGCACCAAGTTATTCAGGTCAGTTCAAACAAATGCCAGTAAAAACATCACTGCATTCCACAGAGACAAAGGGTTTGCCTTGTTGCCTTTTTTAGGTAGAAGCTATTTTAGAAAACTTGTTTAATATTCTCTGTGTAACTTCTCTTATTCTTCATCGTTTTTCCTCTAAGTCCCATAACCTAGCAATGTTCCCTTAAAAAAAGCTTCAGAATTTTGAATGTATTAACGCTGTCTGCATTATGAGTGGACAAAATCTGAGAAGAGTCCAGAAGGTTATTTTTTGAAAAGTAATTACTTATAATGATAGTTCAGGACCCTGAGTAGTTAGTTAATGTTATAATAATAGTATAACAGGTTTTTTTTTTTTAAAAAAAACTATTTAGTTGTCTTTTTATTAGTTAGGAAAAATATCTAAATATAGAAGTACAGAGTGCAACAAAGATATTTGAACCTCAAGATATTTATTCTTTATCATTTAGTGAGACCACATACCCCAGAGTATAAAAGTAACTAAAATATTAGGTATACATAAAGAGAATGAAGTTATCCTTTGCTGAGTTATCATTGTAATCTAACTTAGTTATGCCTTCATTTTTGGAGAATGAAACATGTTAGAAATTAAATTCATCCCTGGGAAAAGAAACTATTACAAGTAGTTTGTCATTTATAACCAATAATTTATACCATCTGGAAGTGAGCCTTCAGAATGAGGATTGTTGTTTCACTGGTATCTTCCAAGGTTTCCATTTTTTTCCCTTACCCAAATAAATTTGTATTCAAAGGCAGCCTTTGCTTAAACCTTTTGTCATTTCAGTATCATGGCTAAAATAAGGTTCTGACATTTTCAGGAGCTCTAATTCTATGTTAAAGAAACAGTGATTAAGGCTTGGGATGCCATCTTGGGAACTAATGACCCAGTAGAAAGGGTGGAGATCTCCAGCCTGTCATTAACCTTCCTGAAGCTTAATGCACCATGGTTATTATCGTCACTGCTAGTTGAGATGATGTTCAAGGAATTCTTTACGGACACTGAGAGGAGGAGGAATGGGCAACAGCCAGGAGTTGTGGGGCTGCCTCAACCCTCCTGTGTGATCCTGGAGGTCTGCACACTGTTCCTCGTGTCCTCACATTCTATCTGGTAACTTCCTGGTTGGAGAAAGACCCAAGCGAGCCTTAAAAATGTGAGACAGCCTCCTCAGGTGGCCCCAAGTGCAGTACAGTTGGCTTTCCATTTTTGTTAGGGTTAGGGGCACAGGACCCTTGCAGAAGTGGAAAAATCACAAATATCAAAATGTGTGTGCATGTGTCTGTAGGAAGGAGGCTGAGGCACAGTAGGGAGAATGGACACTCAGGGTCCAAACCAGGTCAGGAGAAGGAGAGGTAAGTGGAAGGTCAGCATGGTGGACCTATACTTCCCTCTCTCACTCATATCCTTCCTTGGATACGGGGAGCATCAGAAAAGGGTTTGTGGTGCTGAGAAATCAGACTGTGAGCCATCTTTAACTGGCCAGGAAGCAAGTAGTAGAGAAGGTGGAGGACCAGAGCTGTGTTTTTAAAGGGCTGCATAACCTGATGAGAGCTACCAAGAAGAAAGGTTCTACCAGAAAAGAAGCATCTGAGGTCGGGGGGAGCAGGGTCTGAAGAAACTCGAAAATAATCATATCAATGAAAGTCAAACCCACAAATGTGGAGGGCTAAGTGTGTAATAGTCCATAGTGGTGGTGGTGGAGAGTTGTATAGGCCATTTTGGGTCAAATGAAATTTACAGCCTCTCCATTTCAGTTTAATGTGAGGGTCCAAAACAGCCTCAGGGGGTTGTGTATGGCCTGCAGACTGCCCTTTGTATGTTCTGCTGTAAAGACTTGGGTATGAAGCAAGTCAGATCAATCGTCAGGTATCTAAATGACATCATCAAGTTGACCATCAGAAAAAGAGTGAAATTAATCCAGAAATGGGGTGCTGTCTATCTATCTACTAGCAGCATGCTTTTGTATTTATATTTAGAACCCCAATTTCTTTCTTGGAGGATATCTCCTGCGAGGCTTGTAAAGACTACAATAATGACTTGTAGGTTCCAAGTTGTTTTAATTGTTCAGAAACACTCTTTGCAATAATATGAGGTTTAGTCAGAGGAAAACATCACAACTTTTTCAATTCTTGAAGCTATGAGGAACTCCCTGACCAGAGTGCATAAGTTCAAAGCTGCCTTAAACAGATCTGTGACATTATGAATGTGACAAAGGAGCAAAGACATCACCATCTTTCAGTCTAGGACTCAAGGTAGATTACAGAAGCAGGAAATTACAATAAAAGCACTTACAATTAAAAATATGCAAAAGTAGAGATCAAAACCATATTAAACTAACAGCAGAATTAAAACAATGTAAAATATTACCTTAAAACAAAGGTTATAACCAATACAGCATCAAAAAGGCTTTCTCTCATTAAAAATAAATTCCCAAAAGCTTGCTGGAATAAAAAGGTCTTGTCACCAAAAAGACAGCAAGGAGCCATCCCAACCTTGCTAGGGAGGGAGATTCAAAGTGTGGAAACAGTTACAGAGGAGGATCTCTCTGATGTCCCCCACTAATGTGTCTGTGAAGGTTGTAGGATAGACAGAAGTGTCTCCCATGAGGATCTTAGGGCAGAGTTTGGGAAAGCTACTTTTTTTTTAGACTACAGCTTCCAGAATCCTTTAACCAGTTGGCTACAGCTTCCAGAATCCCTTAACCAGTTGGCCAAATGAAACAAAAGTGGAATCCAAGCTTTGCACAAAAGTATTTTAAATATGTCTCTCAGTATTTTGTTTCCTTTTGGGAAAGTAATGAGAAGAGGGGATTTCAGTCGGGTAATGGGGGAAGAAGATCCAATATGGTGAAGGTAAGAGGAGATTCAGGAATAAATTTGGGACAGTTCTGTGGCTTTATGGAATGGGAGAAATATTAGAAACCCAACCCAGAACATTACTTTTTTGAACCAGAATTCCCAGAAACCCACAGGATCCTGGGAGGTGTGACCCCCAAAAGGAACTTTTCTAAGCTCTGCCAGTTCCCTTGACTCCCCTTGAAATTGGGCCAGTTGTGATTGCTTTGGGCAAAACAAAGGAAACAAATTTTATTAGTTAACCAACAGCAAATGTTGGCAGATGTATTCTCTAATATCACTTCAGTCTAACAGTTAGCTGCTGGAAGATTAGATTTTGTTTTTCTGCCACATGGTTTAAGCACATCTGTATTCTGCCATAATATTCTGACTTGCCTAGAATCTCATCTAAAGTTGAAATTGTTTGGTCCTTTCATTTGTCTGTTGGTCTGTAATCCCAATCCCCACCAGTCCTAGACTTTTGACAAGCCCTGGAGGTATGTTCTCACACCAGTTGTGTTGGCTCACATTTAAGACCTATAGCAGTCAGATCTCTTGGCAATTTTATGGGTACATCAAAATCACGGAAACTGAAATGGTCTTGGCTAAACTTGGGAAAGTTCCACTTTTGACTACATAATCATCATTGGCTATGGCAGGATTGGTCATCTTTCTCAGAATTTAGAAAAGTTACCTTTTTGGATGATGACTCCCATAATCCCCCTGCCAGCATGGCTAGTGCTCAATTGGCTCTTTGATTCTGGGAGTTTTTCCTGATCTCTCTTGCAGTTCCTCTGCTTTGAAGAGGTTCTAAAAGAAGGGTCATTCGTTTGTGTTTTTTGGGACAGCGAGTACAGTACAGCACTCTAAAATAAGGTCATCTGACAACCTTGGCCTCAGGAAAAAGGATATTCTCGTTGAGATAACTCATTTGCCTGGAGCACAAGAAGCATATCATTCCCAGCTTGGCAGATACTTTCTATTCTAGCTTCAGAATACCAGTTAATCTCTGTGGCATCTTCATTCCATGTCTCTAAAGCAAGAATACTTCACCAGCTGGCACCAGCTGGGTTCCATGAAGCTTAGGAGCCTGTGCTACCAAAACTGGAGGGCAAAAAGTGGTCAGAAAACAATAAAATTTAAATAGGACACCTACTATCAGGTTTGCAGTTAGGAAAGCCAAGCAACGGGAGATATTATTTTCGGAAGTTAATTGGTATCTTTGTATTCTGCTTCTGATAGCTGTTTCTTCCACTCAAATGCAGCGCAGTGAGATTATACAATGTGTCCCACTGGATACTAGTGGAATGGAAGCTGGCCAGCAGCACGCACCAGTAACACCTCCAAATACACCTGATCCACGCAGTCCACCAAATCCTGAAACCATTGCCCCAGGTAAGTTGCCATGCAGCCTTTCAGACAGACCTGAGTCACTTTAAAAAAATGGAAAAGTAATTCAGGCAGCCTGAGAAACAGTGTTAAAAAGCCCTTCACAGAACAGACTAAATTACATATTTCACACCAATATGGAAGAAATATAGATGAATCACAGTGCCTGTAACATCTGTGAAATAGCCAATGACAAACTAAGAGGGATGGGGAGTAGATTTCTTGCAACTGTGGCCTTTCCATGGTTGTAAGATAAATAAAACTACCAGATCTTGTCCATAATGCCATAGTCACAATAGTTGATGGAGCATCAGCAACATGGTATCTAGCTTTCCAGTGTAACACGAGTGGATCGTCCTGTATTACTGTTCATGGTTTTTCTATCTATCTATCCATCTATCTAATATATAAAAGTCAAAGTATGTGAGTTTTTCTGTCAGGCAGGCAAAGACCTCTTATGATTGGCTGTCTGTGAAGATTCTATGGAGTCCTAAGGTTTGCAGTTTAGGGAGGGGCCTTTAGAATTCTCAGCCAGAGAGTGCTTAGGCCTGGCTAGTTGCTGTGGAGATGAGGCCTAGCAGCAAGAGGGAGGAGACGGTGTATTCCCTCTATATGTTAACAACTCTGAATACAAATCAGATTGGGGAATATGGGGAAAAGTTACAGGTACTAGATAATGCAGTTTGGGGAATTAGAGATATAGGATTTCAAATCTGTGTATTTCAACCACATCTAATTCCTAAAGTAAGGTAAGGTAATTCCTAAGGTATTTCTAACAAGTATTACCTGTGAAAAAATAAAATCCCGGGCAACACCAGGTAAATATGCTAGTCTATCTATTAAAACAAAGCTTTGCTAACGCTCCAACTATGGGACAGCACGGTGAAAAATATTTTAAAATGAAAATATTTAAATGTGCATGGCAGAATATAAGTAACACTCCATCACAGGGACAACTGGGGCATGAAGAAGTTACTTTTTTGGTCTGTTGCTTCCAGAATGCTGGTTAGGGGATTCTGAGGAGCTGTGGTTTCCTCCAGAAGTATTTTTTCTCCCCAGGCTCTGTGGAGTCCATACTTGTCATGCATTCCACTCGTCTCTAGTTAGAAGGATCAGATAGCAGATGATGAGAAATACTCTTTACAGTGACTATGGAGGGCTGATGTCTGTCAGAGGAAACAGTGCTGGGTTGGATGGATCAGCAGCTTGATTCAGTATATAGCAGCTGCATATGTTTGTTAACCAAAAGTGTGAAAAAAAAAGTAAAGAGGATGTTGCAGTATTATGCAGGGTAGGTATTGGCAACTGCAGATGCTGTTGAACAGCATCCCCCATCATCTCTCAGCACTAGAGTTGATGGAGGTTGCAGTAAATGATATCTGAAAGGGACACAAGTTACCAGCCATTGTTGTTGTGTGCCTTCAAGTCATTTCTGACCTATGGTGACCCTAAGGCAAACCTATCATAGGGTTTTCTGGGGCTGAATGTGTGTGATGTGCCCAAGGTCACTCACTGGGTTTCAATGGTCAAGCAGGGTCCAGGATCGTAGTCTAATGCTCAAACCATATATACAAGTTACCTTGCCATTGCTTATACAATCACAGTCAGGAGGATCCAGCAATTGGGGCTGAGTGTATTCCATGACTCTGAGGAGAACACAAAGCAAATGCAGAAGGCAAGACAGCAAAATTCCAGCATCCTGAGAATATAAGCTTTCATTTAAAAAAAAGAAGAAGAGTGAATCAAGCACCTGAGGACAACTGATGCTGAAACTGAGCAAATATAGAAACTTGGAAAGGAGTCCATAGTAAAAAAAAAAAAAAAAGTATATCAGTGAAAGAAATATGTTTCCCAATTTCTATTGATTCAGTGGACCTAATCTAGCAGGAACTGATAGTTGGATTTAAGCCTAAGTATGCAATGGGCCATAAAACTTTTTGGATGACCTTGGGTGTTACTCTGTCTTTGCTGGACCTGTCTTGTAGGATTATTGTGAAGATCAAAGTGGGGAGAAGGACCGACATGGATATCTCCATCTATCCTGATTTTGCACGGACAGCCATGATTCATCCTCTGATGTCTTACATTTTCAGCTTCTTTTAAAATGTCCCATTGTGTTTCTCTTCCTCCCACTCTTTCCTTTTGTCCTAGATTACTTCAGCTGCTGCAAAATGAGTTCAAAGAGCAAGGGTAGTTTGCACTAAGTTAACTCAGCAGGAAAGGGGGATTCTTGCCTTTCCCAGTAGACTCAGGCAAAAGCAGACTGCAGCAGCATCTCCTAGCTTGTGTGTTCTTCCCCATTAATAACTTCTGCCATCCTGACCACACTCTGATGTTACCTGGACACACATGTCCTGGTTTCCATCTGTGAAATACTGGAAAGTGTGCATTGTGCATACCGCTCTGAGCCCAGTGGAGGAAAGGCAGCATATAACTCAAAACTAAGGGCAGGAATCTTGCAAAACTCCAGATGTTGTTCTACTGCAACTCCCAAGATTATATATCATTTGCTAAACTGGCTAAGGTTGCTGGGTGTTGTAGTCCAACAACCTCTGGGGGATTGCACAGTTATAGCCACGTACTTAATGCTTGTCAGTGTGATGTAGTAGTTTAAGTGTTGGACTAGGACTCTAGGAGAACAGGGTTTGAATCACCACTCAGCCATGGAATCCCACTGGGTGATCTTGGGCAAGTCATACTCTCTCAACCTCAGAGGAAGACAAAGGTAAAGCTCCTCTAAATAAAGAAAACACTATCATACTCATGTCAACTTAAAGGCACATAACAAAAATAAAATAATAAATAAATTATAAGTAGAAATCACCAATTGTCTGGAAAGATACTAATTCTCTTAATGCCTTTCCACACTACACTATTATAGTGCTATTATTCCACTTTCAACATCCTGTGGAATTCTGAGGTTTGTAGTTTACTGAGCCCAAAGAGCTCTCTGGCTGAGAATTCTAAAGGCCTCTCCCTAAACTGCAAAGCCCCGGATTCCATAGGATGTCAAAAGTGGAATCATAGCAGTGTAGTGCGGAAAGGCCTTTAGATGGTCATTTCAACTATTGGACTCAGATTGTTAAACTGTAGTATAGTGGTTCCCAAATCTGAGTTTCCAGATGCTAAAATTCCCATAATCCCTAACCACTGGTCATGCTGGGAATTAAAAATCAACACTGAATGAGGACATGTATTTTATAACCATTGTTTGATCAACAGATTGATTGCAAATCTTTCCTTGGTTGAGTTCTACCAAATCTTCAACTGCTTTGTTTCATGAAACCACATTAAATGAATAGCGTTTCAAGGTCAAGAGAGGCTAACATGGCTGATGTCCTGCATAACACGCTGTATAAATTCATCCTTCTTTGATGTTGTTAGCTCATATCTTTCAGTAGATAACAGACATCCCCATTTATATCACAGTTTGAAGTTGAGTGAAAGAATGGTTGAAAGGAAACCTTTATACAAGGTTCTACTGTAATTTAAACCTCTTCAGTGGAAGAACACTTGTTTTTTTAATTTGAAGTATTGAGCTGCAAAGAAGACTTTTCTCTTTGCTGCCCTTTAAAAAACAAGAGCTAATTTATAGGAAATCAGTTGTGAACTGAATACAACTTTTTCCCTAACTAGCAACCATGACATAATGGATTCTACATGGTATTTTCTGAACTATTTCATTAAATTAAAATTGGAAATCAGTGCATGCTTTCTTGAAAACAAACTCCATTGAACACTGTAGGACTTCTTTCCGAGTAAACATACATTGGGTTGATCTGTTATGATGTATACCAAAGTTACTTTTGTGGACCACCACTCCTGGAACTTACCTATGGTGACTGGGGGACCAGGGCATGGCAGTCCAAATAGGTAATTATTCTAAGCTCTAACGTGTTTTAAATTGGAGTGTTAGCTGCATAAAAGTCCCCATGCATCCACCAGCTTAATTGTGTTTCCATTAAGGAGCCACAATGTCCTTTACTTGTCTAGTTAATAGATGCATGTCTCCATAAACATTTGGAAAATATGATCATGTTAAAATGCCCTTTTGCCCTCTCATGGCTACATGCCCTGAATGGCACGTGGATGAGCCCAATATGTGGATTAGGCTGGTGCTATTTTAGAGTGCTTAGCGATATACGAAGAAATGGGAGTCAATGCTGTTGTTTTTCACTATTTGTGGATGGGTCTGGCTCTTAGATAGCATACATTTTCTATTCAATCCAACAGTTTCTTCCTTCATATTTCAGGCAAGCAGGCTGTCTTTTAAACTTAATTTTCCAAGTCCATTGCAAGCTTATTTAATTCAGCATTTGCATCTAGAGTTGTCAGACTGAAATGCTCCTTGGCCTTTAATGGTTGTGTCGAAGAGGGAATTTCAGCAGATATTGCTTGACATACAAGGAGGTAACAAGGAACACCTGCTCAAATTCCCTCTTTGACACAACCAGTGAAGGCACAGGAACTCTCCAGTTTTCACTCTGGCAACCCTCCTTGCATCATACTTTAGTTTTGCAAATCCCTCAGTTTTCCATTTCTTTTAAATTAAAAAAAAACTGCTCTGGAACCAGAAAGATGGGTGGAGGTGGCCTCATGATATCACAAGGACCAGCCAATCAGTTTTGTGCACAATTGGTTTCAACTGGAAACTAGCAGAACTGGTTTCTCCTGATCTGGATCCTGCAAGGCAGATTATACAGCTGATAAATGTGAGCTGAGTGCTGGAGGTTTCTAATTATGTATGTCAATATGCATTCTTATCAGTGATTATTGAAAGTCTTTTGCAGTTTCTTGTTTTTGTGAAATTAACAGTAAAACCCTGTGGCTCAGTGCATGCAAAATACATGGCTTGCATCTATTCTTGTTTTTGTTGTTGTGTGCCTTCAAGTCATCTCCAACTTATAACAAGCCTAAGTCAAATGTATATTTTCTTGGTAAGATTAGTTCAGTGAGGATTTGCCTTTGCCTTCCTCTGAGGCCAAGAGATTGTGACTTCCTCAAGGTCAGCCAGCAGCTTTCTGTGATTATGTGGGAATTTGAACCCTGGTCTCCAAGACATAGTCCAACGCTCAAACCACTACACTGTGCTGGAGCCCATCTATTAGTCAGTAGTAACTAGAGCGGGCCCACTGACTCAACTGTTGATTGGGGAGTTGACAAATAAGTAAATCCCATGGATTTAATAGGTGTACTCTAGTTGGAGCTACAGGAAATACTGCAAATGACAAAAGGCTTGTTTCTGGTCAGTGGCATAGCATGGTGCAAGCAGGGTAGGGGTGGGGCAGGCAGGGTGGGCAGGGGCAGAGGGCTGGGGGTGAGGTGATGGTGTGTGGGGATGGGTCAAGGGACACAGGGGCAGGGCAACAGCACGCAGGGGCAGGGTGACAGCATGTGGGGGCAGGGTGACGGCATGCAGGGTGGGGCAACAGCAAATGGGGGAGGCAAAGAGCTGCTGTGTCCCCCAAAAATGCCGCCCAGGGCACATCACCTCCCTCATCCCCAACCCTATGCCACTGTTTCTGAGAATCCTTCCTTCCGCTGCCCTCCATCCCAATCAATTCTGGTGATCTTTGGGGTGACAAATGTTGCAGCCAGATCTCCCTCCCATCCAGCAACTTTAACATGCTGAATATGCCAGATGGCACTTAAAACCCTAAATGGCTTGGGACCTTGATATTTGAAAGAATGCTTCTCCTTCTTTATGCCTGCCTGAGGACTTAGGTCTTCTGGAGGGTCCCTCCTCCTTGTCCCACCAGTGAGACTAATAAACACTGTGAGATTGTGGGAGATGGGCTTGTCAACAGTGGCATCCCAGTTGCAAAATGCCCTGCCCTTAGAGGCTCAACTGGGGCCAAGTAATATCATGATTGTTTATTAAAACCTTTGGGCCTCACTCATTTATCTTTTGATATAGGGCAGGGTAGAAATATTTTGGAGATCCATCATGGTGTAGAGGTTTGAGCATTGAACTGCAACTCTAGAAACCAGAGTTTGAAACCACAAGAAGCCAGTGGGTGACCTTGGGCAAGTCATACTGTCTCAGCCTCAGAGGAAAGCAAAAACACTCCTCCCCCTGAACCAATCTACTACACTTGGCAGAAAACTCAATGATAGCTACACCATAGGGTCATCATATGTTGGAAACAACTTAAAGGCACAAAACAACAAGAGAAATAATTTAACAAATAAAAATACATAGATACATACATATTGTTTTTATACTTACCATTACTGTAGAACTTCTACAAAATTTTACACTTCTCTTTCAGACAGGAATACTTTGGAGATACTGGGTAATATTCATGCCATATTAAATTTCAATTATTTTAAAATATCTTATCTGGTACAAAGAAGATGTGGTGAGAATGAAAGTATATGCTAGCTGGAGTAAGAGATCTGGGATAACTGCTAACCTGGTAAATAATTTTTGCTCCCAAAGGATATTCTGGACCACTGAAAACAATCCCGCCTGAAAAGTTCAATACTACATCTGTGCCAAAGTATTATCAATCACCTTGGATAGAAGCTATCAGCAATGACCCTGAGCTATTGGAGGCTTTATATCCTAAACTGTTTAAGCCAGAAGCAAAGCCAGAACTGCCTAACTTTAAGAGCTTTAACAGGTAAGCTTGCAATGTTGCTGGGTTTCATCAGCAAGGGGAAATAGAAGCATGACAAATTCTGCAGTTTGGATCCTCTTAAAGTGCTAATGGAAGTCTATCTATGGAAAGAAAATTTCCTGGCCAAGATCTGATACACTTTTAGCATAGTGTAGTTATGCATTATGCCAGAGTTGTGCAATCATTTGGTTGAGGGTGCCACAGCTTTGAGGTGCCTCTTTTTGCGGCAGGCCTTTAGCTCCCCATACATCAAATCAAAGGTGAGAAAGAGAAACATACATGTGTGATTGCAGAATGATTGGTGGCATTAAGGACCACACTTATACAGCCTCTGAGAAAATGCCCCTGCCTGTGCAATAATTTTCACAAAAATACACTGCCACAAACAGGATTCCAGCTTCTGTGCCCTCCCCCAACTGTCTTGTGAGCACTGGAAGGTGTCACCTAAGGCTTGGGGGTGACATCCTGAATAATGTGGGATGAGTGGCCTGTTACCCTGATTTCTGGGCGTCCCAGGAGGGACACCTAAATGCGCTCCAATTATTATAAGGTTTGGGAATTAGCCAAGAGCACAAGCTAGCACTACGAGAGGCAGGGCAACATGGTGAGATCTTTAACCCTATGTATACGGGGTCAGGCCGTGGCAAGAACTAGGCATGATTGTTCAACTTAACAGATTTTATTATAATTCCTCAATTAAGCACACACAAACACACACATTCACGCACTCATACAAGAACTATAGAAGTAGAAAGTAAGGAAAATTGATAGGGGTTTTAAGTGGATTTCTGGGGTGATACTCTACCTGATCCTGCAGTCCGGGAGATGAGAAATAGAGTTCGAGGCTTGGGTACGTGGTTTCCCAGCACGTGGAGGCTGAGGGGAGGCTCGCCAAGCATTGCAGCAGCAGTTTGGGATGCAAGGCATGAGCGTTCCGACAAGAAGCTCAAGCTTGGGGTTTTTATAGGGAAGATTGTACCTGGAGGCTAGCCCTCTCCCGAGGAGAACAATAGGGATTTGAGTGGAGACAAAGCCTCCAAAAGGTCAGAACTAGAATTGATGAGATTTAGCCAGCAGTGCCAATTGTTAGAATAGTATGCAGATGAGGAGCGCTCGGAGATTGAATAGACGGATGCACTAATCCCGTCATGCAGGCAGTTTGGGGCTGAGAGGCCTTGCATTTGCTTAATGGTCAGCTGTGTCTGGGGGGCACTACTGACTGTGCGACAGATACCTGTTTACTGGCCTAGACCTAGCTTGCATAATTGAGGCCGTGTGGCTGTGCCTGCCCACACAGGCTCTCCGTGACCCTTTCAGACACATGGAGATCATCTTATGGAGTGCCACGTGGAAATATTAACCATAACCAATATGAAATTGTAGACCTCGGGCTTGGGCCAGATAACCGCAGTAACAGGCCTCTCTGCTTGATACAAGAATGACCTTTGTGTTGTTGTGTGCCTTCAAGTTCTTTCTGACTTATGGTGACCCTAAGGTGAACCTATCATGGGGTTTTGGTGGCTGAGAGTGTGTGATACACCCAAGGTGGGTTTCCATGGCCAAGAAGGGAATCAAACTCTGGTCTCCAGGGTCCAAATTCAATGTTCAGGCCAGTACACCACGCATTGTGTACTCATTTTTAATTTTAAAAAACCTGTTTCAACCTTTTTAGACAGCAAAAAGCTTGTTAAATTCTTACAAAACCTCAAAGCTAGGCAACACCTACAAAGAGCACTGTATGCTAAGAAGATAAATGGAGAAAGTAATGTTTACCAGTTAAACAGTGTCATGTGGTTTTTAGCAGAAGCTCTAGATGTGTTGACATTGACTGGAAGTATTTTGGAAAATTTTTCAAAACAAAATACCCAGGGTGTGGGTCAAGCTTATTCATACTCAGTACAGTAATTTCATTTATTTAGACCCTCCATGTATATGTGTGTGAGAGTGTGTGTGTTCAATGAATCACTTGTATTTAATTTGAAGTGACTAAGTCAGCACAAAAAACCCTTTGAGAATCTCAGAAAAGTAGCAGCCAGTTGCTACAGAAAACAGGAGGAAGAGACTGTGCTCTTTCAGGACCAGCCTCTCCATTCTGCAAAATAAGAGAAAACAAATATGTCTATCGTTGAAAATTATACAGAGAATAAGGGCTGACAAAGAGAGGCCTACCACAGACTGAATTGGAGATAGGCACCATCTGACTCACCAGCCCCACCGCAGAGGTCTCTGATTCTTCCTGGAGCTCTCACTATCAGCTCCTTTTAGACTAGCAAAACCCTTTTTCAACATTCATATGAGAGAAGTGGAGAAACAGATGGACTTCACTTCCTCTTTATAAAGGTAGCCAGTCCTCAGTTTTTCTTCTTACCACCTTGGAGATATTTTCTTCAGCTGGTTAGGATGAAGAACAAGGAAAATGCCATTCATGCAACCCTTGGTTATTTATAGAATCAAAGAAACATAGAGTTGGAAGGCCATCAGGTCCAAACTCCCACCCAAAGCAAGAACTCCAGCTACAGCATCCTCAGAAGGTGGCTTCCTAGTCTTCCTTTTTGAAGATGGCTAGAGAAAGAGACTTCACCATCTCTCTAGATTATTTGTTCCACTGCCAAACCACTCTTACCATCAAGAAGTTCCTAGAAATGTCTTCAGAAAGAGACTGGGTAGTTATCTGCTGGACTTGTTCAAGCTGGAGTTTCTGCATTGAGCAGGGGTTGGAATCAGTGGCCTATAGGGCCACTTCTAATGTCATCATTCTATGAATTAACAAGGTTTGCATGACCTTCTTCAGAATGTGCTCATCTCAGAAAAACAGTGCAAAAGATGTTTATCAAAACAATGGTATGGTGGCATAACCCACTTCTAAAAAGACAACGTTTGCATTTGGATGTAACCAAAAGCCATGATTTGATGTTAAGAAAATAAGCCAAGGGGTGAAACTTGGCTTAACATGTTCCCATTTTGATTCTTCTCTCATAAATAAGGGCAGTGAAGAGCATTCAAGCTTGGCAATTATGCAGTCTTGCAAGGATTTATTGTTATGTCAGTGTGGTTGAAGAACCCTATAGCAAAATGCAGCTAACATTGAAACACATCTGTGTCCCATAGGATTCTAATGAAAATCACTGGGAATGAACAGTTGGTTGGATCATGCTCAAAGTTACAATTTTGCACACAGGTTGCCTTATTCACAGCAAAGGCAATAGGATTTGAGGGGCCTAACTGTGCATAGGTTTGTAACTGAAGTAGTTTGTGATAGTAATGGACTTCCTAGGAAAAGAGTCTACCTCAGAATTCTGGGGACAAAAATGAGAGTAAAAAGCCCATCATGGTACTTAAAGCAAATTTTAGGTAGAATTTGGTGAAAATTCAGAGTTCAGTATTCTAAGAAAGTGAAGTTCAGGGAAAACATATGTGTTTTTGATCTTGTTTTAGCATTTTTGTAAGCTGCCTTGGATCTCATGCTGGGAGAAAGGTAACTAAAAAAATAAAATAAAATATGCAAGTTTTCTTCTGAAGCCTTCTCATTTCTTCGGGCATTACAGTCATGCAACCAAATTTCTATATTTAGGCTCTGTAGTCATTACACCTAATTCATTTGATTGCTGTTTTGGGGAAAATGTAAATGATGTAACCTTGAAGAGACCATAGTGATATAATGATGAGGTCAGTCTCTCAGTGTGACTCAGGCCTTTATGTTCACACAGTGTCATTTCAGGAAGGAATATTTCTAGGAATTGTAACTCTAGGTGCTTCCCAGAGGCACACTCACTGCTGATCATGGGCATGAGAAGACCAGCCCCAATGTTCAAACCTGAAAAGCTCAATGCCAACAAAGCTCTGTACATTTCTAATCAGCTTGTATTTGTAATATAATGTGAAATGGCTCATATAAAAAGAATGAATACAGCAGAAACATTCTCTCAGTTATCAAGCTGTACCATACTGGAATAGCATTCATGTCTGACTGTGAGAATTCTGTACAAGCTGGCATGGATTCAGAAGAGCGCTAAAAGGATTTCAGAGGCTGAGAAGGAAAATGTTATTTATTATTATTTCATTTATTTATTTTTCTAAAAGTCACATTCTCTGTCACAATGGCACCTACAACAAGGCACAGAACTACCAACATTAAAAGCCATAAAAGCATAATAAAGCACAGTTATGAAACAGTATAAGTGCTAAGCTGAAGTTACTAAAACAAGGTCTACAAGATCCATCTGACATTTGAATGCAAAAAAGCAGCATCAAGTTTAAAGTAAACTAAACAGCTAAAAAAAAAAAGAAATCTTCCTCAATAGCAAGAATAGCAACAACAGTAGCAATAGCAGCATATGAGCAACTGTGCCCTCCAGATGTTTTTGGACTTCCATTTCCATCAGTTCTAGACAGACTTGGCAATGGTGAAGGATTATGCAAGTTGCAGCCTACTAACATCTGGAAGGTCACAGTTGCCCACACCTGTACTGGCCCACGCTTTCTTGGCAGTGCACCAAATACTTGAGAGGACGCATCTAGGAGAGAATAACTCCAGTCAGATGCAGTACTACTTAGTTCCATTGGTACTGCATCCAGGAAGTAGGTTCATATCTGTGAAAACTCATGCTAAAATAAAAACTAATTGGTCTTAAAAGTGCTGCCACATTTCTCCCTCACCCTTCCTCCCTTTTTTTTTTTTTTTTTACTTGTGGAAGGAACTGAAAAATATTTCCTCCATCCTTCCCTCTCTCCCCCTAACCCCTTTTTGGCCTATTAGGATAAACATCCAAAATGGAACCATGTAAGAAGTAAGGCACTGTAAAATGCTTTGTTGTAACATTAAACAGGCTTGACTTGTTATGCCTCTTTGCCTTGTCAGAGAAACAAAGTGCCCTTCCTGAGATGGATTGTTTTCAAAGCACTAAAAGAATCCAGTCCATCTGGGTATCCTTCTGTGTTACTAATCTACATGCAGCAAACCTAATCCCACAAATTTTGAAGCATCTCTTTCAGGTTGTTAAGTACTCTGATTGCACCACAACCTCTAAACCCACTGATTCCAAAAGGAGCTGTATAATGGACTCAAAATGTTCTCCAAACATCTGGGCAGTGAGCATTAATTTTATGAGGAATTGTTTTTTGACTGAAACTGAAAGTAATTTACATTTGCAATTATTAACCTGGGTGCATGCAGTACAGTTTGGACTAAATCCAATTGTTAATTCTAGTAAGGCCATTTCCATCCTATGGGCCCATACCAGTATGGGGATACATGGAAGCCAGTCCACAACGCATGCTCCTGCATGTCGTCCCTGTCCCACTCTTGTCACATTCCCAGCCATCACGTTTGTGCGTTATACTATTACTAGAAAAAATCCAGTAATAGGTAACCTTCGTGCGACAATCACATTGGCTGGGGCCATGTGGAAAGGGCAGCAGTCCTTCCTTCCTCCGTGTAGCACAGGAAGAGACTGGCTGTGCTGTGGGAACGTGTCCTGAATGCTACCATCCACCTGCAGCTGGCCAGGTGCAGAAGGGAGCATTCAGGACATGGTCTCATCCCGGCAAAGGCACTGCCAGAATGATGCCGGGACATTGCAGGATACAGGTAAGGTGTGGAAAGGGTCCAAGATTAAATCCATTAAATCAATTGCTTAAATAGTAAATGAACATTGACATGAATCTCATTTATTCAACAGGTATACTCTAGTTGCGACTAGCAACTGGACTTAGGCATCATTTATAATTTTGTATTATTACATCACGCACTAAAGGTGATATTAATAGTTATTAATTGTATCCAAAGACCTCAGATCTAAAATTTACATTTCTCTTGTATAGAGAAGTTTATGTTATTATATTTGCTCCAAAACTGCTAGTGCAAATACTAACCTAAGCGTATAAAAAGTATAATATGGTAAAGTGAAATTAATATAAAAAGAAAACAGCTGTGTATAGACAAGCAACTAACATTCTCATGCACAGAAGGTGGTTAATTGTAAATATCATACCTTCTTTCTTTCCTTGAATGCTTCAGGCTCAGCATTCCTAATGTTACTTTTCTCACTCTGAATGCACGTGCATGGTTTAGCACAATCTAAATAAACCACAACAAGCATTGGACTTTCATAGCTCCTCCCTGTCCCCACCTCAGCCCATGTGCTGAAAGACCAGAAACATTACTTTCCACTTTTAGTTAACCACAAATGACTGTGCCATCTGGACTAGGGACTGTGGTTAACATCAATTATTATAGCTAGTTTCAGTAAACCAGCTTCATAATCCAAAGTTAAACATGGTTTGCTTGAACCTGACCATAGTCAGCATTAATTGCGATTTTTTTGGATCCGATGAACATAACAAACCTTGATTATCCAAATTCAGTAAGCTTCCCACTTTCTGGCTGTGCAAGAGAAAGAACAATTAAGTCTTAGGCTTGCTCCTCGTTCATATTAAGCTAAACCGTGGTTTACAGCAGAAGTGAGCACAATGCAGCCACCCACATTCTATTGGGCTACGCTGCCAACATTCTACACCACTGACTATGCTGGTCAGGGCTGCTGGGAGTTGTAGCCCAATGATGTATTTGGCTTACTTTGCCCAACAACTGACTGCTAGGTAGCTGATGCTCACTGGAATAACAGATTTACACTTTGGCTGGTTTTGTAAAATTGGAGATATGAAGACTGTGAAAATAAGAATTTAAGATTTTTAGTTGCAACGGAAGCTACTGCAGAGTGCATACTCTTCCTGGATTGCAAATAGAGTAGAGTCTCGGTTATTTGACCTTCATTCATCTGACATTCCTGATTATCCGACATCACGGCTGCCTGGGGAAATGACTGTAGGCATTTACACGCCCCCAGACACACCCAGACATGCCCCCAAAATGGCGGTCGCCACGGGCCTCTGGATTATCCGACATTTTCGGGTATCCGACGATCAGCCCGCCCGTTTATGTCGGATAACCAAGACTCTACTGTATCACCGATGCTAACAATGGGATCTTATTTATATTATGTAATATTACTAATTATTTCCACAAAATAAAACTGTGTAGTGTCTTCTGAAACTGCATTTCAAACATTTTATTTGCTCACAAAATTTGATCAATACGGGGACTTCTTAGGCAATATTAAAGACATACAATCTAGACAGTATTTTATGAAAACAAGTATAGCTGGGCTACTATTATATATGATGACCCACTCTTATGCAACTGTTCTGCAGATGAATGTGTTACCCAGTTTCACAAATCATAAAACTGGTGAAAGAAGCTAAAGTTGGACCAGTTTGCTGCAGAAATAATGCCCCCTGCAACTTTCCTGTTATACCCATTGAGCAGCGATGTGTGTCTGTGTGTGTGTGTGTGTGTGTTTTGGCGCTGCATTTTGATTGCTCACAGTGAGTCAGACCTCAAATTACATGTTTAGGTTTCATGAAATATAGGGCATTACAACTCCTTGACATCATCCCAATGATTGCTTCAAGGGATTTACTCTTGCCATACATGAAGATTTACTACTTAATTACTCTTCTCTTCTGTTGATTCCTGTGTGTGTCTATCCAGTGTATAAATATGTATTCTTACCAACTGAACTAAGTGTACCATCCTGTAATTAGAAGGCACTATTTTCAACACATTAAAAACAAAAGGAATGTATAGACTTTTCACAACTGCCCAAATATGTCTTTAATATCAGAAACTGTTTAACTTGTTCATTATCAGTAACTGCATTGGGAAGATACTAAGACCCAGACAAATCATGTCACGTGTATATTCTTAGCAGTGTTGTTATGAAGTGAGGGTGGGGAGTTATGAAACAAAACTTAAATATGAAATAGCCTTACACTGAAGTATACTATTGGTCTGTCTAGACTAGTACGCCTGTAAGTCATTTCCGACATGGTGTGGTGTAGTGGTTTATATGTTCAATTATGACTTTGGAGACCAGAATTTCTACTGAAGGTGACAAACACTGAACCTAGGTCCTAAGCACATATTCTGCCATTTGACCATGAACTGCTAACCTGTTTCTACAACCTGTTAAGCTAACCAACAAGCCTCAAAGTAATTATATTCTAGATACAGCATACAACACCCACTGTTTCTGGAGGGTAGCAATACATGGATCCTGATTTACTGTCCCTACTCAATACTCAGTCTCAGGAAGTTCAGTGAACATTATTCTCAAAGAAGTGTACAAAGTATAGCTATTAGGCAGTATAGTTTTGTGTGCATCTACCAAGAACTAAGGCCCACTAGTTTAGTCTATTCTGATATGGTTTCCTCAGATATTTTGGACTTCAATACCCATTAGCACCAGCCAGCATAGCCAATAATCAAGAACTTTGGGAGCTGTAATCTAAAACATCTGAAGGTTAGCAGAGGTAGATTGTTCTAGTAAGTGGGTTTAGGGCTGTGATCTTAAAGTAGGAAGTTGCATTTGTATTACTATCACTATTTGTTCATTTATAATAATAATAAAATTTATTTATATCCCGCCTCTCCCAACAGATCGAGGTGGTACTACAACAGTATATAAATACATTAAAAGCAATTAAAACATAACCCATCCTCCCCCACCCACCAACCCATCTAAACCCCCTAAAACACATTAACTATTAAAAATAAGAAGACAGTTGGTGGGAGGTGGTGGAGCACTAGTCTGGGAAGGCCTGTCGGAAGAGAACAGTCTTGACCGCTTTTTTAAAGCAGTCAAGACTGGTAATATGCCGGGTCTCTTCCGGCAGGCCATTCCATAACTTGGGGGCGATAGAAGAGAAGGTCCTCTGGGTAACTGCAGCCAACCTAGTTCTGATCGACTGCAGTAAATTCCTCCCAGAGGACCTTAATGTGCGGGACGGATCATATGGGAGAAGGCGATCCCGCAGGTAGGCTGGCCCCAAGCCATGAAGAGCTTTAAAAGTAAGAACCAACACCTTGTACTGTCCCCAGAAACCAATAGGCAGCCAATGTAAGGACTTCAGAATTGGTGTTATATGGTCAGTTTTAGATCTTCCAGTGACCAACCTGGCTGCCATATTCTGAACTAATTGAAGTTTCCGGACTAAGCACATGGGTAGCCCTATTTAGAATGCATTGCAGAAGTCAAGCCGTGAAGTTACCACCGCATGCACCACTTTTTTAGGTGCTCCAGGTCCAGGAAGGGGCGCAGCTGGCGTATCAGCCAAAGCTGATAACACGCACTCTTGGCCGCCACATTAATTTGGGCTGTCATCTGAAGCGGCGAGTCCAGGAGCACCCCCAAGCTATTCTGCTTTTTTACCAATATTGGGACCCAAGGTGGCTTACAAAAGTTAAAACAAGTACAATTTAAAAAGTTACAAAAACAGTTATTAAAAAGTTACAATAACAGATATTGTTAAAATACAGTTAAATAGTACCTAGCCGGTACAAATACCCTAGAGGCACCAGATCCTATCTGATCTTGGAAGCTAAGCAGGGCAGCCCTGCTTACTACTTGGATGGGAGACCACCAACAAGTACCAGGTGCTGTAGGCTATATTTCAGAGGAAAGAACTGGCAAAATATCTCTTGACTATTCCTTGCCTAAGAAACCTTAAGAAATTCATGGGTTGCCATAAGTCAACAGGTAACTTAAAGGCATACACACACACACACACACACACACACACACACCCCTTTAAAACAGATCCATTTAAAAAAATGGATCCATTTGCAATAGTTGAATAGCATTCAGATATAAACTGCCTGTGGTTTCACTGTAAGGTTTAAAAATCAATGGGGAAAACCAGGTTTCAGTAATTATTCCCAGACCTATAGCCCGAAGGAAGAAGTAATAATTTACTTCCAAAGAATGTTAACACTAATGGGCCTCACTGGATTCAGGAAGGAGTCCTAGAGTAACAACTTTGTGCTAGAATTTCTAATAAGAGACTTCCTCACAAACATAACTTTGCTCCAATGCGTTTCAACTTATTTCTAAGCCAACTCATTTAAAAGGCCACAGAGAGTTTTTTTCCCTGCATTTTAAAGTGGTCTGTTGATTGCAATTCAGACATCAGTGTTATTCAAGAGAATAGAATACTAATTCATAGGCTTCAACCTAAATTTAATTTTTAGTCCCAAAAGGAAGGGGCCCACTAAAACAATGGAACTTATGTAAATGCTAGCTTACCAAGCCAAATGGACCTGCTCTAGTTGGTATCAATAACTGGATTGAAACCTTAGTTTTTGATGTGTTTTTTATTGTGGTGATGTGCCTTAAAATTATTTTGACTTATGGCAACCCTAAGGTGAACCTATCATGGGGTTTTTTTTTGCCCTTCACTGAGGTTGACAACATGTGACTTGTTGAAGATCTCCCTGTGGGTTTCTGTGGCTGAGCAAGGATTAGAACTCTGCTCTCCAGAATTGTAGTCCAGTGCTCAAAGCACTACACCACACTGGCTCTCACTGCATATTAAAACTTGATTCTTAACTCTTTTCACAAATTTGATCCAGTGTTCCCAGTCTTGATGGAATATCTTGGGTAATATTTTGTTATGCATATTTTAAATTTATTCATATTTTTCTTCCACAGTTCCAGCCCAATCATAAAATGGGAACTTTATTGACTTACCTACTTCACAATGCTGTGGTTAGAATCAACGAAATAAAACCAACACACTTTAGGAGCTAGATTGAAATAAGTATTTGTATGTATTTATTTCCCATTTACTCTTGTTTCTGCCATTTACAGAGTTGCCACTCCTTTTGGTGGTTTTGAGAGAGCATCAAAACTGGTTAAATTCAAGGTTCCAGATTTCAACCTTCTGCTGCTAAATGATCCTCGATTCATGGTCCTTGCAAATCCCCTTTCCACTAGGAGGTGCTTCAACAGGACTCCTAAAGGATGGACCTCTGAGAATATTCCCATAATGATAACTATACAACCGACAGAAGTCAATGGTGTTCCAGAAACAGATGATCTGTGAAAAGAACACGGAATATGCATCAAACATCCTGGTCAACACAGTGGTATTCTAATATCTAAATACTATTTCTGTTCCAACATACGATCTTATGTAGTTGAAACGTAATAACATCTGATGCTGTAACTGTTTTTTTGGAGTTAATTTTCTTCTTCAGACCTAACACAAATAAAATAACATGGCCATTACTCTTTAAATACTAGTTTTGATTATTTTATTTCTATACATTCTAACCCCATTTACTTTTTCTGTTTATTAAAAGAAAGTCTGATTTCATACCATTGCATGTCTATATTGCAAGAGAGGGTGCTGGTAAAAATTACATCAATGTTACTAGTTGATCACTTCTGGGGTGGGCAGACCTGCATGCAGAAATGTCAACAGAAACCTGAAAAAATATGTTGGGGTATTGTTTCCAGTAAAAGAATGGCAAGCTTTTAGATATTCTAGTAAAAGAATGGTGAGGTTTGCTTCGATTATGAAATACATTTATTACTGGAGGTTATTTTGTACAGTTAGAGTATCTATAAGCGGAAATGTGACAGACTGTACACAAAAACAGTGACAAGGCAGATCATTGTGTGTTTCCTCCTTGTGATATTCTTCCAATATATAATACATCCGACAAGCTGGCAGCATAGGAAATCACAAAATAATGTAATTGGTACAAGAAGAGACTGAAAGCCTGGAGAAGAACACCAGATCACATTTAAGAATAATCTGTGTCAAAGGCCAAGAATGAAACTTACTGCTTTTCCAAACTCTAACATCTTGTTCTTGCATCAAGCAATGAACTGAAACTTTACATACTGATCTGAAAGCAAACTTTTGCATGGTGTGAGTTCTAGGACAACAAATTTGCATTTTACTATCATTTCAATGTTAGCAGGAAGATGGTGAATGCTGGTAGCTGTAATAAGGTTTTGAATGCATAATTTCAATCTTGAAACTTTAACCTACAGTTTCCTATCAGTCTTCAAACTAAATTATGCAATATATTTTCAAGACATTTGCAAATGTTGTGGTTAGATGTCCTAAGAAAAATGTTGCTTGCATCATGGTGAATCTCAGCTATGAACAGAACTGTGTATTCATCTCTCCATAGCAAAAGTCCATAATATTTTCCATTTTCCAGTCACACAAATATGTGGCAACCATGTGGCAATACTCAAAAAATAAATGGTGGATCCAGACTTAGTTATGCTTAGCAAAGATCCAGCTAGATATAAGCATGAATTATGGATCCATCCATCCACATACATGCATATATATATATATATATATATATGTATGTATGTATTATGTGAGCAGACCTTCATAATATATACACATACGTAATGTCATGTATAAACTATTAAGAAATTACATGCTTCTATGATCTGTGCATTCAAAACCATTTTTGTTATGAAGGTGTTAATAAACACTGACATCTACAAGAGACAGTTGATGAAGTTTAAATGTCACGAAGAGGACACAAACAGAGTAAAAGTAAATCCTGAAGCATCCTTGAAAACTAGCAAATTCATTATAACGAATGTTGTCATGCACCAGCACCGATTTCATCAGATGCAATAAACTGGTTATCTAAAACAGTGGATGCATATGCAGTACTCCTGTGTGGAAGTCAGAAAAGGTGATGGAAAGTGTATGAATGAAGATGACTATGAAAAGAACACTTCTGAAAAAGAATATGAAAATAGTGGAAAACAATTAAAAGAATGTATCATAAGGGCAATGAAAATGAAGCTTCACTTTCCCTTGCTTTTGTTGAGGTTGCCGACACTTGCCACCTTTGAATATCTCTACTGCAAGACCTGGAATCAGAGGAATTATGTTCAAAATTCAATGCCTCCTTTATTTTGAAGAATTAATAACACTGCTCTGAGGAACACAGAAATCTCCATCATTTGAGACTCTTGAGCAGCCAGGCTACAAATTGTTGGGAAATGAAAGAAAGTTTATGGGAAGAAAATTCAAAGTCAGAGAACTTGCCTAAGGCCCTTGTACCATCAGTCCTGTAGCAAGCCCGCATGTGATCCACAGTCTAGCTATGTAATGCTAATTGGCCTGCTTTTTCCAGGAGCTTATTATTTACTCATAATTGCCAGGAATGACTGGAGCTATCCTATTAGTTTCTAGTCCATTCTTTGATCCCTTTTCTAGGCAACAGGCCACTCTCTGTTTCTTCTAGGGTTGATGTGTATCTTATGGCTTCCTTCCTGACCAATAAGCCTAAAGTCTATGCTGCTATCTTCCAAATCTGTCTCCCTCCAGCAGTGTTCCAGTCTGATTCTGGCTTTGCCTTCTGCTGAGGTTGCACGCTCATGACCTTTCCTTATCTAGTACTTGCCCTAAGCCCTCAGCCTTTAGAACAGAAATGGGAACTCTGGTACTTCAAACATATATATACTTCAGTTCTTATCAGGTCTAGCACTTATAGGCGATGATGAACAATTATGGGAGTTACTGTCCAGCAATACCTGGAAAGCCACCATTCCCCATTTCTACTTTAAGGGTTTACTAGGCTTCCTGTTCAGTCTCTGGTCCAGTATAAAATCATGAGTGTTCCTTCATACCTTGATCTGGACCACAGTCTTTGCATTTGTTTCACTGGTAACTTCCTAGATGGGCTTGAATAATCTTCCTGTCCTTGATTTTATAAATACTATCTGTGATACAGTCTGACAAATGTAAACAGGGTGACTGAAATTTTTTAGGAGAAACCTGCATTTTCTTCTGAAGCTTGTATATGCAATCCAAGCCTATGCATGTTTACACAGAAAGCAACCCTACTGAGTTTAGACAGATGTTGCATATATACACAATATGTCTGATTAAACTCAGTTGGATGTCATTCTAATAAATTTCCTAAAATGTGGCTATCAGAGATAGGTTTATCTGAGCAAAAGGAGAACAATAGGAAATGTCTGAAATTCAAGTTAAATGAACTCAATGTATTAAATTTATTTTAGAAGAAAAGGACAAGTTCTTTTGGTGATAAAGCAACACTGTAACAGATAAAAGACTAGCATATATTTAACTACATTCATTCATTCTTATTTTGCATTGAAATCTTACATATTGCAAGCTATACACATTTGTTCAGGTGTAACTCCAATGGAACTTTATGTGGTCTATGCCTGGCAGATGTGTATAGGATTGTGCTGTTAATCTGCCTTTCTATATGGCTAAAAAAGTCTGTGGATGTACAAAGATGTAGGAGGGTCTTAGTTGAATGGATTTTTTTACTCGAAGCAAAGCAAATTACAGTGCTGAACCCAGTGGTTAGTTCTAGCCAGAGTAACATCTGGGAGGGGAAAATCTGGCCACTGGTGGCCCATTGTATGGCCTCCAAAGCCCCCAAAATGCTAAAGAATTTTTTTCAAGTCAAAAAACACCAGTTAGAATAAATAAACTCTTACAAAAACATTGTGGTCTCTCCCATTGAGGTCTTTCACACTACATAGTTATAGCCCCAGTTATCCCACTTCTAATGCCATGGCTGCACCCTGTGAAATCCTAAGGTCTGTAGTTCATTGAGATGGTAGAGTGCTTTGGCTAAGCATTCTAAATACACCTCCTTACACTGCAAATCTCAGGATTCCACCCACCGCAATTAAAGAAGACTCACAAAATTACAATTCTGTCCCTCACAACCCCCCTCCTGCATAAATCCACCCTGTTTGGCCCAAATTCTGGAAATAAAAAATGATAAAATACCATTTCTGGTTAGAAGTGGCTATACAACTCATGGATGGGAGACGCTTGCCTCAGTCCCTCCACAGTTTCCATTGCCTTTAGGAAATCGGTGGAATTTGGTAAGTGACTGCTTTCCAAAGTTCAACTGATGCAATGGATCTACTCTAGCTGTGTCCAGTAATTCAGTTTAGCATACTGGGTGATGTTTTGTCTTTCAATTACAATCGCATATTCTCTGGAAAACTGCACAAAATGGTGGCTAGTAATAATAGTCCTAAAATCAGGGTGAAACAATCTCTCAGCAGATGTGTAAAGAAGAACTCATACTATGTTGTACTTGTATAACACGGCCTGACAATATTGCTTTGTTTTCCATGTTAAGTTGGCAGCCCGATGCTTATGTAAACAGATTTGCCCAACCAGATATGCATAGGTGTGCTTATGAAAATAAATATCTTTTCCACACTTTATCTATATTTCATTTCATTCAAAGTGGCAAAATCCAAAATGCAGATAGATCTGGACATGTGCTTATATCTTATCATAGCCCAAACAGGGATACTGAAAAAAATGGTTGTAACAAAAAAATCCTTCAAAACTGTGGAATTCCTTACTGGATTATCAACTGGTCCTTTCCCAGCATATTTTGCATGCTCAGGTGTCTGTTAAATTATTGATGAATGGAACCACTTCATCTATACTGGAACAGGAGAAGATGGAAAAAGTCTAGCATTTTAGATACAACCTAGGAAACTCTGCACTCAAGATACATCAGTATGTTGGCATAGAATGCAGTGACATCACAGTAGGGTAAGAGAAAAATGCTGAAGACACTGCACAGAAAAGTAATTTCTTCATGGTTATCAGCAAGAAATGAAGGCTTTTGGCTCTAACGCAGCCTATTTTTGTCAGGAATCTCTCCCTGCCGAGCTGCAGCCAGCAAGGGAGGAGGGAGGTCAGGAATACTTTCAGGGAGAGTCCGAATATACCATACACCAGGAAAACACAAGCTGAGCCAGGTCAATGTCCAGTCCAAAGGTTCAGGAGGCAGAGATCCGTCCGGAGGGTTTCAGAGAGCAGGAGACATGAAGGTCATGAGGGCTTGCTAGTAATTTGCTGCAAGCAAAGAGCAGCCACACCGGCAAACTTAAATAGCCATAGTGAGCAGGTGCTGCTTGTTACTGTTTCCTCAACCTAGTCCATGCAGCCTCCCTCTGAGCACCCCGTTTCATCCTTCTTCGTGATTGAGGGCTGATGGGCACAGGTGGCTGCCACTCTTCTGCATCACTGCTGGTTCCCTCCCCGTCATAAGCTGGCTGGGGCAACTCTGTCTCTGTTTGACCTTCCAGTGCAGCAGATGTTTGCAGGTTGACTTGTTCACTCATTGGCCCAGTCCTCGGCACAGTCAGTTGCTCCTCGATCTCAGAGGCATCATCTATCCCACTCAGTGGCTCGGTCCCATGCACAATCAGTTGCTCCTCAATCACAGCAGCAGCATCTATCACACCTTTCTTCAGTGCTGTCTCTCTCTGGTGTCTGTTTCTTTGGAGCTAAATGTGCTCTGGGAAGGCTGGCTTGCAAAATTGCCTGCCCTGTGGCACAGCACTGGAAAAATAGGCTACCTAGAGCCAGCAGCCTTTGTTTCCTGACAGTGATCTCAAAGAGGCTACCATCCCTCCTCCACAGTACTATGCAACACAATTAAAACTGCACTTCACGGATGTAATGAACCATTATGCTAAAGTAGTGCACCAACAGAATCCCAGCCAAAGCTTTCTACTTGACCCGTAGAGCCTGTGTTTTGAGTAAGAGTGTCACCATATTTCCTCACTTCAGCTTTAGCATGGAATTACTACATGTTGCTTTGTTGCCTTATTATGGGATATCCACATGATGCCATGATTCAGTCATTGCCACCTTGTACTTTCCTTGTAGTTGCTCTATTTTTATCCAGATCAAAGGAAGTCTCGCTGTTTTCTGACAAAAGAGAAAGTCCAGCACCATTTTATGACCCCGTTTTAAAAATTAATGTTTTATTTAGTGCTAAATAAGTGCTTTCTCATCATTTATTTATTTATTTATTTAAAGGAAGGCAGGTATTATAATAATACTAAAATAGTCCGGATTTTGCCCTCCTGCATATTTTGTATATTTCTGCATGATATTCTTCTGTTTCCCTCTAAGCTTAGCTTAGTTACAGGCTTGTGTGACAGATCCTTATTATCCCTCAGATTGGTGTGGCAGTTCCAATCCAATAAAGCGCCACTGCACATTTGTAAACAGTTTAAACATTTACTTGTATTTTTAACTTCCTGTACACTTCCCAGTAGCCAAAACAGCAGCAGACACATAATAAGCCTTGTTCCTACTGTTAATTTCAATCCATGTTGACTTTAACTTGCCCCAAGACTATTTTATTTATATGAGTTTTCTGAGGAACCTCAGCATACACCTGCCAGACAAATTTTCCCTTTAACGCTGTCTAACATGTTCAACAATGAAAAGAAATGTCCTTCTTTCTTATTCCAGGTTGTTGACAATAAGCTTCGCATAACAGCTGTGTAGGCATGCCTGAAGCAGCATGTACCTTGCAAACAGATTATTTTTTTTATCCACCAGTAAACCAATTTCTAATTCAATGATAGTAAATGAAAGTAACGAAAGTAAAGTGCTCACAAATTAAGGAACACATGTTCCCAAAATTCTGAATACCCTCTACTGTGCCAAATAAAAAACCTCAGTGCATGATGAAAGAATGCATGATAGAACAAAAATGTGGGTCTTACAAAGCCTAGAAAGTATTAGACCTTAAATAATGTTTTCATCCCTTGTATCATTCTTACAAAACTGCTGATATGGTCCAGTTATTTCTCTTAGGATATTGTTAAGACAGCCTGAAAGACTGAATAAGGGGGGAAAGAAACAGAATGAGTTACCTTGGAGAGTTCACTTCTTGGTACAGATGCTGCTTAAACCAGATAAATTACAGAACCACACTCCACAGTGAATTTACTTACAGGGCTACACGCCATCAAAAACAAAGGTGAAGGAAATTACAAATAAAATGCAAAAGTAGTTTATGAACATTACCTTCTGTGTCAAAATATGTGCATTTAATAAGAGAAGAAAAATAAATAAATATGGCTGTAAGACAAACAATATAATCTCTGATGTTGTTGCTGCTGCCCCCTAAAAGGCATGTATTATTTCTTATCAATGAAAAATGTTTTTCCTAATCAGATTTCTTGAGGAAAAACTCTACTTGAGCAGAAGAGGCTGAAGCACTAGTGTCCTCCCTTACCTTTTCCCATTCAGCTTGTCTTGTTTTCGAAGCTGCTTTTTATCTCTTCCCTGCTCCATGTTTGTTTGTTTGTTTATTTGATGCATCTGGATCCCCTCCTCAAATGCTCTCCCCCTGAAAAAAGTTTCTTCTACTCCTGGAAGATTACTGCAGTTTTGTAGTAATTCTCTACCCACTCCATTTTGGGGGGATGTGTGTCCTGTTGGTTCTGGGGGAAAAAAATTGGTCCATGGATTCCAGGAACATTCCAGTCCTAAACCTGTTGTCTACACTACTCTGCAGTGCATGAGAGCCACAGCAATGCTACTCCTTTGCATGTAAGGGGCAAAACAAGCCTAGGATCACTCAGGGATTGTTAAGGTTGCACCTCTTCCCCATGCCAGCCAAATATAATTTCTCAAGTGCTGGCATGGAGAAGAATCAAGCTTTTCCTGTGTAGCCCACATTTTTTGTTTGTTTCTTACCCTTATGATGGGGAAAGCAGTGGAGCTCGGTACTGGGCCTAATAAGACAGGGACTCAGAGTGGCTTCAGAAAGCCAAATTGGGAGACAGCATTTTAGCAACTGCAGAGGGTATACAGCTACTATGGAAGCTCTCTAAGGCAGTTGCAGTCCTTAAACTATCTGATGTGGAGGATGGGCAAATATTTCCCCCCAAGATGCCAGGAATCAGCACCATTATTTATAACTACCAAGTAAACCTGTACCTTTCTTTGCTGGCAACTTTCTGTGGACCCATACTGTAGCATTACAAGCATCTTCTTCTTCTTTTTTTCTCTCCACATGAAAAGATAAGGGTAATGACAAAGTAGAACACCAAAGGAGTAAACTCTCCTCTACTACTGGTGAAAATCCAAAAGCAGTTTGTGAGCTCCTTCCTACTCCCATCTACCAAATTGCAGACTCCCTGACAATGCTTACAACATATTTTCATAAAGGACAAATTTATAACAGTTTTCTATCACAGAAAATCATCCCATTCTAATGAGACAAAGTGCATCTAGAACAATTCTCTCTGCCAGAATTCTCTTTCTTAGAATACAGGAACACTTTTATGATTCAGAACCCACACCCATCTTATTACAAATCCCTAGTCTTCAGATCCTTCCCACCTCCCTAGTTTCCTTTTGTCAATAACAGTCATTCCAGTTCTAAGCCCAATGTGAAGTTTTCAGTACTTTGTCCTTTTTCAACTCCTTTTCCAATCTCCCTTAGGTTATTCTACCTTGCTGTCCAACTTATTCCATATCTGTTAATACTTGTGTCATCCTCTGTCCAACTTTTTGGCTCTTCCATCACATCTCAGCTAACAACACATATTTGGTTGATTCCTTATACCCTATGCTTTTCCAGTTTCTTTACTCATCGATCTCTCCCTTGAATACATTGATTTGTCTGTTTTTCTTTCCACTGGCTGATGCTGTGATCAACTGAACTTTTCTCAGGTTTCTGATTGCCAGCCCGATGACGGCTCTGCACTCTCCACCAGCTACTCCTCATCTAGATTCTCCATGCCTCAATTCTACAAATCCTTGGACAGCTTCCAATTTAGCATCCCTTCTACAGGTCTTACTGCTCCTGGGACTTGAATGCTCAACCAAGTTAATTTTTTATTTCTCACACAACAACTTTTTTTACCTGCAACTTTTTTTTGTGGTTCAGCTTCACTGGAACAGTTATGGATATCCCATGATGTCACAGTAGTGCATATGAACAAAGTCATGTTTTCATTTACCTAATTAGATCTAGATATGTGTAGGTCAGAAAGTACAATGATGATTCTGAGATAGCTTTTTCCAAGCATGGTGGGACTTTGGTGGAGAAGACAACTGATAAAGAAGGCAGGTGTTGAGGCACTGTTTCTGGGCAGTAATGTTGGCTCAGATCTCCAGTGGTACCCAGTACAGGTTAGAGATAACTGGAAGTTTAGGTTTTTGTTTTGTTTTGTTTCTTTGAACTGCAATTTGCTTGATGGTTTAGGACGCATCAAGAGATGGGAGCTGAATTGATTGATGCCACCATAAAATTATGACATAGCAGAAAGGACAGGAGTCCAGACGTTTTGGTCCTAACACCAGCACTTATGGTTACTGCTCCTTTAGTAGCAGCTCGGAGGTTGGAAAAGTTACTTTTTTCGAAGCTTGAAAAAATACAGCAACTAAGGGTGGGGGCTTGGCATTACAAACCAAAAAATTACTCTTCTCCTTCAAGGCATTGGGGCCTGAGCAAATAGGTGCTCAAAGGCACTACATCCTACTGTTGGATCCTTGACACGTTCAGATAAATTTGGGGAAGGAACTGTGGAAGAATCAGAAAAAGAAGTATTTGGCAAGGGCCCGAGGAAGGGCATTTTAGATACTGCTACCTTTGTGTGTGTCCGTTCCTTCAAGTCGCCTACCCCAATTTCTTAGGAGTTTCTTAGGCAAGGAACTAATTACTCCTTTTTAATTTCTGAAAAGTGTAGCATATGGAAGAAGGTAATTTACTAGCCGAGGGGGGGGTAGACGTAACTGTGATGCCAAAAGGGAGGGGAAACATAACAGGAAAGGAACAAAACTCTCAACCGCTTCACCCAATTTACCGGACATTCCAACTCTCCCGGAACAGCTTCCAGAGGCGACCGACCAACACCCTGACCCACCCCGAGCCGAGACGTTTGCTTTAAGATAAAAGAGAAGCGGGGGGGGAGGACAAGAATCTCACATTTGGATTGGCTTCTCCTAAGATGACCTCACAACCCCGCGCTTCCAATCACTTCCCGCGTCTGTTCCCTATGGCCTTCCCTCTACCTCCAATCAGAAGCCGTCGTCACCTTCGGGCGTCTGAAGTCATCCGAAACAGTAACAACCAGCTCGGCTCGAGAGGGCCGAGCAAAACTCACCCCTCCCGCCAACTCCAGTCAGCTGCTTAGCTGTGCGCGCGCCGCGCTCCCTCCCGCCCGCCGCCCGCCGCCCGCCTGGAGTGCAAGAACGATCGACGCGTTGACAGAGCTTGCTCGGCTTCCGCCTCCCTCCCACCCCCCCACCCGCCCCTTTTTCCCCTTACTTCCTCAACTGTGGGCGCGCGCGCGCTCGCAGGGGCGCGAGACGAAACGTTGGAAAGTTAAGGCAGGCGAAGGGGGCGGAGCTGTAGCGCGGTAGTGGGCGGGGGAAGAAGGCCGCTCTCCCTCCCTCCCTGAGGCAGAGTCCGCCTGTCGGAGTCGCGGTCGGGATGGGGGAAGCGTCTGGCGTGGCGGCAGCAGGAGCACCAGCGGCGGCGGGCTGAAGGTGAGTCTCCTTTCGCGGCAGGCGGCAAGTGGGGGCAGAATCGAGGCGGGCGGGCAGGCCGGCTGTGTTGTTATAGCAGGGCGACTAAAATAAAAGAAGCGTCGCTGCTGCTCTGGGGAGAGTCTGTGGAGGGAACAGAGAACAGAGCGCCGGTCGCAAGGCGCCCACACGGCGTTGTTGTTGTCGGGAAGGGAGTTATTACAGCGTCTGGTGATTGATAAAAGCTGGCCGGCTGGGAGAGGGAACAGAAGAGGGGGCCCTTCTTGCGCTGGCCCGCCGGCCGGCCGGACGCGAACACACCCTTCAGTCAGTGAGGAACTTCCTAGCGCTGAAAGTTTTTTCCTTGGGGCGGCAGGTGCCTGAGGCAAACATACGTATATAAATATATCCGTCTCTCTCGGTTGGGTGGAGGAAGCTCCTTATTTTCGTCCCGCGGAAATAAGCTGGTCCTTTCCCCTCCTCCGTTTGACGCAGCCGTGTTGTTGTTGTGGGATGTGTGTGTTTAGTGTGAGGGAAGAGGGATGGTGGTCACCTCGAGCCGCTAAGTCCGCTTGTGTGAGGAACCCCTTCTCCCAATCGGAATCGCTAGACCCCACGCACTTTATGTTCTCACGGGATCCCTTTCTTGGGTGGGTTTCAGTGAGATAATTAGGATGATTTAAAAAAAAATAGGTGTCTGTTGAAGCTTCGCTTTTCCCAGCTGTCCCCCCCCCGCCCCGTTCCCAGTTTTTGTAACATTATCTTTGTGGTTGTCGCCCAGCCATTCAGCAGCTTTTCTTAACTCTCTTCCCGCTTGTTTACTTCTTCATGCTTTCTCCTCCACCAGTTTTATTGGTTGTTGAAATGTTTTGGCAAATGACAGTTCTTCTTCTTTCTGCCTCTTCTCCATCTTTGTTGCTTCTTAATCTTGAGTCTTTGGACATCCCTGCTACCTTGGTGGCTCTCCTCAAAGTATATTACTTATCTACCCTTCTTAGTTAAGTGGTTATTTCGAAAGAGAGTGCATTTAAAGGCAAAGAGAGTAGGAAACAAATGTAATTAGAATGCCAATTGCTGTAGGGCCATGTTGTGGACGAGGGATGCTCTGTGTTTAGAGTTCTGTCAAGGCAGGGGCATCAGTGACCCAGTATCTTAGTTTTTCTTAATTTTTGCAAGACTGCTCTTGAGAATTTTTTACAAAGGTACAAGTGACTTTCCATTTGCACATTGTTTGAGTTTTGTGTAGGAGAGCACTCATATGCACACTGCTTTATTTCTGTCTTCAGTTTAGTGCCCTCGTGTCAAAAAGTATGTTATTTTTAAAAGCCAGCATACTTATGATTCATACAGAGTATATGGAATACTGTACTTATTAGTATTCACATTAGTGAAGCTGTAACATTAAATCAACAAAAGTTTGTTGTGTATATCTGACTACCCTCGCAAGTGTTAAATTGTAAAAGTTGATTTTTAACCTGGATGCCTTAATGCACATTAAGGGGAAGCATATGAACCTCATTTTAAACATTATTGAAAATAAGTAATACTAGTACAGATGTATGTGGGTCCCATTTCACATTTTAAAATGATATTAGTTATAATATACAGTAAGATGTGGGAGCTCTAGGAGTTAATATACACCTCATTGTAATGGAAATAGATACATCATTGTTATTGATCTGAGATGGTTTGTAAATATTTCACTGAAATGTTTGCTCCCCAGTATAGTTTCCAAACTATATGCATTATGTCTAGGATAGATGACTTATCTTTCAGGGGAAGAGGTTAACTATATAATTGCCATCATAGGTTAGAAAATTGCTTTTGAAATCTACTCTGATTGTCTAGCTCCTGTTCTTATGAGATGAAAACTAGACTTTACTGCTGTAAGTTTTGCTTTATTTAATATAATTTCATTGCTTTATTTTAAAACTTTATTCCCTGTGAAGCTGTTTCAGAGATTAGGCTTGCTCATTTTTGAAATACATGTGGAGAACTTTGATTACTAAGCATTCTATGCTGAAGTAAAACAGATATGCGGGAACTACTTTTTCTTCTCTCAGATTAATGTAGAGGGTAGGGTGAACTTCTGAATGGCTGGATTTCAGACTTGAGCATAAATACACCCAAATGTTAGTAGGGTGTTATGTAAGATAGCAGACAAGGGATAAACACTGGCTTCTATAGAAAGTATCATGCCTTCATGTATCTCACTACTGGCTGAAACCCACTCTGAATGTTATGCATCACAGCACAGGTGGCTGAGGTCCCTTTCAGTGAATATTAGTGTGTCTCAGTGAATATTAATGTGTTTTGTTCATGCTGTTGGGTCTAATCCCGTTTAGCTTGGTCTTTCCCGCTGAAACTGTATTTTTTTCCTTTTTCCCAAAACATAATTTACAAAGTGATTGACATTCTTACCTCTCTCTCTTCAACATGAATCTTCTTTCTGGAAGATTTGATCAGAATCTCTGTGTGTATGTTTACACATGCATGCAGTGTTCTGCTTTGTACTTCAGCCTTTCGCAGGGTGATTTTTGAGACAATATCTGGGCCCTGAAGCCATTTTCAAAAGTGATGCAAGGGCTCTCTTTTACAGAGTACTCCAGAATATTGTTGTTTGCAAGTAAGCCTTGTTGAATTCAGTAGAACTGTTTCCTTGTAAACATGCCAAGGATTGCAGCTTGATCCTATGTATAGTTAGTTGGAAAAAAGTTCCACTCCAGTATGTCTGTTATTTCTATGTGGTAACAAAATGTGTTTTAATCAAACACATATTTTGATCTGTTATATTAAATAATGTCAGTTGTGAAAATGCCCGTGAGAGTATATATCAAAGCTGTTGTCTTATGTGAGAATAGTTCATGCTTTGTCCCAGATAAAATGGATCATGTTCCTAATGTTTCCTTCCTTCATCAAACTTTGAAAGCGTTTTAAATTTATAAAACACTAGACTCAATTAGTTTCTTGATTACTTGGCAGTGTAAAAAAATGGAAACTCTATAATTACCAGGGATGTTCAAAATTTTTATGTTCATACACACACATTTGAAAGAAAAGACCTAGGGTGGATTGATTGATATCATTATGATTTAAATCATAATTTCACTCATCAAGAGAGAGCTCAGATTTAAATAATTTTATGTAACGTTTCCCTGTGATGCTACTTCACATATTTTTGAACAGTAGTATAAACCTGCTGTGATAATGGGGCTTCCCATTATCTAGGCTTAGTAAAAGGGGGATACATCCCTCTTCAGGTAAACCAAGGGTTAATGAGGTGTTGGGATTAGATTACATTTTAGTGTGGGTCAACATCACAGGTCACAGGGTGAGAACTGACCAACCACAAGGGAAGAGGTGGGCATCTTGGAGATGCTTCGAGATGCTTCTTGGGAGAAGTTATAAAACTTCAGGAAGGCTGTGTGGCAGAGAGAAGAACAAAGAGAGAACAAAGGGATACCTCCGAGAGATGAGATCTGGCCAGTCGGAGGCTGCAGGCATGCCTCGCTTCCTGGCCCCTCTCTCTCTCTTAGAATGTCTAAGCCTATGAACATCTGTGAGTACTAGAATAAAGTAGTTAGACGCGTTAGGCTTTTAATTATTTTGGAGTTGGCTGATCTAAAGAATGTATCTGTGCTTTTATATCTGTTTTTGTAACTACTTGTAACTTAAGCGTACCTGGGAGGGGGGAGCCTCTCATGTATATTATTGTCTTGTTTATTTGCATGCCTTGAATAAATACTTTCTGTAAAACCTCTGCTTCTCTCCATCCCATGCCAGTCTTTGGCACATGCTAGATAGGACTTCTCTCACTCAGCCGGGGGGGGGGGTGAGAGGGAAGGAAAGGTCCTTAGCATAGAGATTGGTAATCCACTGAGCAGGGTACCGCTGTACTGCTCAGCTATTCAGAATTCAGTGGGTGGTGGCAGTATAATTAATAACGCTGGAGGAATTACCAACCTTTTTCAAGGATAAGAGTCAACCTTGGGAGGCTGGCATGAATCCCAATATGACACCTGCCTACTAAAACATGTTAATTTACACTTTAGTTTATAACATATGCGAGACTGTGTAACTTTTTAAAAATACCTTTTTTTATAGATTTAGGAAATATTTGTATGTAATATACTCTGTTGAACTGTGCATGCTGTATCAGTACATTAGGAACAATGAGAAAGGCACTCACACAAAGATTGCTTTTCAATGTACATCTAATTGCAATTTCCATCTGGAATAAGTATACTAAATGAAAGACATCTTGTTAAGGCAACAGTTAGTTAATTTGTGGGTCTGTTCTGGTGGATGCTGACAAGCTTTAGGCTGTAGCTTATTAACTAATCTTAAATCTAGCATAAATGTTTCACATTTGCTATTGTAGCATTTCCAACTGAAGGCTGTGCTGATTTGTATAGTACCTATTTGCCCAGCAATGTTTGCCTTAACTGTTGCCTTAACGTGTGTGAATGTGGCAGAGTTATTAATTCATCTAGGTGTCGTTAACTGTTATATCAGCGACAATCCCCTAAGGTAATTTAAAGGACAGGAGGCACTGAAGAGTTGCATAGGTGCAGGTAAAGGTTGCTCTTGAGGTGCACAGCAGAGGTTTAGACCACTTGGCCACTGCACACCATTCTGCTTGATGTTTTAAAAAAATTAATTTTTAAAAACCATTTAAAATGTTTTCTTAAAGTTCTGTTGCACTTTTTATCTCAGTTGCAAATAAATGTGCATTGTATTTAAAACATTTAATCTTCTACTTTTTTGTTGTCTGTTTTACAGACTGAACCAAAAGTACAGTTTTCCTGTTTGTTCTTTTTTACTGTAGGTAGATCACTGTCTATGAGTTGGCAGTTATTCATTTTGATAATATTGTAACTATTAGTTTAGATAGCATGTTGATAATGTTTAGTTTAAATTGTTAGTGTAAAAAAATGACATGAGAAGTTTATTTTTGTTCTCCATGCACATATGTCCATACAGATTAAAACTTAATTGATTTACAGTTGGCCCTCCACATTCACTAAGTTTAGGGGTACAGGACCCTCACAAAAGTAGAAAGACCACAAATATCAAAGTGTGTGTCTGTCTGTGGGAGGAGGGCTGAGGCATGGTGAGGAGAGCAGGCACTCAGGGTCAAAACTAGGTCAGGGAAAGGAGAGGGGAAGGGGGTGGTTCAACATGATGGCCCTGTACTTTCTCTCCCTCACCCATCTCCTTCCCTTGGTGTGGGGGACATTGGGAGATGGTTGTGGTGCTGAGAAATTGATCTGGGAGCTGTCCTTAGCTGACCAGGAAGCAGGTGGTGGTGCAGAAGGAGAAGCAGAGGCAGGTTTTTAAAAAGCCATGTGGTCTGATTGGAGCCCCCAGAAGGGAAGGTTCCTCCAGAAAAGAAGCACTTGAGGTGGAAGGCAGGAGTTGAAGAAACTCATAAATAATCAAATCCATGGAAGTCAAACCTGCAAATATGGAGAGCTGACTGTTTATTGGTTCTTCTAGCTTGTACCAGTAGACTTTTTGTGAACTGAAGTGATTCAATTGTGAAATATTTTCAGTTTTGAAAATTGGAATCTTAGGCGCCTTTTAGTGCTTTACTTTGATTTAAAGATTTCTTGGTGGGGCAGAAATAATCAAGATCAAAGTTGGTTTAAGCCAATCAGTTGCATTAAGTAGAGTTGTGCCACCCACCTAAAATAAGATATTAGTACCCAAAGCATCAAAACATCCCACAAAGAACTCTACCCACTTCTCACAGTAAAAATATAACAGTAATAAAACAAATAGCCATTTGCTGTCCTTTCATCATATGCCAAATCTGCTTCCTGAGGTCACTGCCTCACTCTGCCTAAGAGCCAGTTTTGGTCCACATACTGAAAAACAAGGAACTATGTTTGTGCTAGGAATCTGGACTGTTTCCAACCTAACACAATGCATTATTACCAGCATCTTGATCTTGTATGCACAAGTCTGATTACATGGGACTTTGAAGTGTTTTTAGGATTATAGCATGAGTAATGGGCTGTTAGTGGAACAATAATCCTCATTAATTTCTACAGTATGGGGACAAGTTTTACTAAAGATTAATTAAGGGACGCTTGTCCTATAGGAACTTGTGAGAGTAGAAATCTGAACAATCTCTCATTGTCATTGTTGTCCTCTTCTTTAATATTTTCCTTTTAAAATATATTGCTTTTAAAATCAAACAACATAGCTGATCAGTTGCTCTTACTACTTGAAATACTTGCAAAAGTTAATATAATCAAACATGAATAATCTTTTTTTAAACTTTAGTAATAGCAAATCCTGCTTGGGGTACTAGTAGTTCCTTTCCTCATGCAGGAAGATTCATGTTTGCAAAATCTTATTAAGTATATTAGATGCCACAGTACCTAGAGTATCATTGATCAATTATATCTAGAAAAGTTTTTAACAAGAGTTTATAGATGAAAGAATCTAAAATCTTAAAACTTTAACTAGTAAAATTTAACATTAATACTTGATGAAGTACTTTATTTTTCCAGAGGACTGAAATGCTCAGAAGTCAGACAATTCCTGTGTATGATGTTTGATATTAAAGAATCATTGGTATATGTAGCAAAATAATTACTTCAGACTAAAATAAAGTCATGATGGCAATAAATATATGTGGCTGTGGTTTCTCTTTGTTGAAAATGAAGATGGTGCATAAGATGGTGATCAGATTTGCTTTTGCATCTCATATTGGAGAGATGAGTCTGATAAAATCTCATAATGTAGGCTGCCTTTGTTATAGAAGTATAATGATAGTGATGGCAGACATAGTGGGGAGGATGTCAGGAACCTAGTGTAATCCGCAAGTGTTGCAAAAGGCTTATCATCTTTAACTTAGAACGTAAGAACCAAAATGGATCCTAACAAGGATCTGTCTAGGCAGGCATCCTGTTTTCCAAAGTGCTCAAGCAGGTGTTTCCTGGAGGCCCGCTCCCCACAGAAAACATCAAGGCAGTAGCCCTTCTCCATTGTTTGTTGCCCAGCTACTGGCCTCAAGAGGTGTTTGGAATTAACACCTGTATATTCTGTTTAGTTATCATTGTAAACCAATTATCTTTGAGTTTGTCTAAGTCATTAAATCTCATAGCAGGAAATTTTATAAGTTGTTTATGCATCTGCTTCAGTAGATAAACAAATAAAACTACACAGGATTCCGGATGCTACTGCGCTTCGGTACTGCTCAGCTTATTTTCCAATTATATGTGAGACAAAATATGCCTTTTCCACTACTATTGCATATGTTGTTCTGAGCCTTCAAGTCTCCAACTTATGACTCTATCATGGGGCTCTCTTGGTAAGAGTGGAACAGAGGGCATTTGCTTTTGCCTTCCTCTGAGGCTGAGAGAGTATGAATTGCCTATGGTCACCCAGTTGGTTTCCATGGCCAAGCAGAGATTCGAACCCAATCTCCCAGAGTCTGATTCCAATATTCCAACTGCTACACCACACTGGCTGCCTCATTACTGCATATACCAAATTAATGTTTTTTTACTGGACTAGTCATAGCAGATATCTAAATGCTTTCTACAAATACGATTGGGTCACTAGTGTCTTAAAAAATCCATACACTAGTTTAACTTTGTTCTGTTTGCTTTTGTAATATTTTCATTGGTATTGAGCAGTCTGATTTTAGGGTTGGCATTTTCGATCTTTTGTGTTTGACTTGATGGTCATGTGTGAGATATTCATCATTACTTGATACAGTTTGTGTAGTCATGACTTGAAGAAATTGCAAATGTTGAAATCCCAGGGACTTTTCAGCATGATACACATTTTGTCATAATTGCACAGAAACTGTGACTACAGTGTGTTTAAATATAAATGATAATGCTACATTGAAAAATATTAGAAGGGAAGCATATTTAAAGTAAATTTCCAGCTAAATGGTACAAGTCATATGATCACTGTAAAAAGGATTAGGGCAGAGTACAGTTTTATTGAATAGTTGTCATAGATTCTCCTTTGGGACCCCAGCTGCCACTAGAATGACTGCTGAGGAATTATCTTTTCTGCTCAGGGAAGAAAGGAGAAAAAATGATGTTCAGCAAGAGAAAAGAGAAATAGTTACAGGAAAAGAAGACATAAAGAATATAACAGCAAAGAATATGCTAGCCCACAAGGGGCGTAGAATCTCAACCTACAATAAATTGCTGAATAGGTATGCTCTACTTTATCTGAGTGACTGAATTCAACCACATCATGCTTTCTTCCTCCTCCCTCCGAAGTCCCATCCTCTGAATTTTTTAGACTGTTAAGACAGAGATTAGGAGTTGCCTAAATACTGATTTTGGTACGCTTCTTGGGAACTTTTGTGGGTGAATAGCCTACGTTGGAGGCAGGGGAATTATAAATTAATTAATTAATAAAACATCCCACCTACATTAGTCTTTACTAATACAGGTATGCTATTTTGGAAATGCTCTTATAGATACCACCACATCTGATGAGAAAGAATTTAGGGTCAAAGAATATACATTTTGAATTCCTTCAAGTCATTGGCTTGTATGTACTTGTCAGCATCTCTGTAATAACTAGTTCTCTGAGAACATGCTATGTTCTTTGTTTCTAGACCACACATGATACACTGCCTAGAAATTGTGAAGCAAGAAACTTTACACTTGGTTTCTCTATTTGTATTCTAATAAGCATCATCTTTCACAAACCATACACAAGGAGAAGTTATCAGTCCCCTGCGTGAATCTATAAGGCGCCAAAATGTGTGGTGATACAGTGTGTGTATATGGAGAGAGTGAGTCATATGTAAAACACATTATAGATAAAATGTTTGTAATGTGTTGTGTTTGCCAAGCTGTACCTAATGATCTGGTCATTTGATGGCATGCAGGCTGATCTTTAAATTTTCCTCTTGAAATTAGCATATACTTTTATCATGACCATGACCAAAGAGTCAGATTCAATACAGGTATCTATGGGTTTGTCATAATAAGACTGAACAAGCAAGTTGTTACAAGAGCTGCAGCTTAAATTATTTGAATTATTCTTGTTGCATGGGTAAAAACTGTCCTTTGAAACCTCAGTGCAATAATGCTTGTGTTGTCTTAGTTGAGAGTAACTTTGTCCTTTCTTTGGTACATCCTGCATCTATATTCACTCTTCCTTTGACTAATGTAAATCTTTGTTGAAAAGTCATTGCACTCTTATATTTTTACTTTGACTTCTGGATTGACTCATTGTCTGTGTATCCTTTTACTGAAAACTGTCAACCTAAATTAGGTATGAGGAGAGTGCCCAGTCCCTTTTGCAGCTCCTCAAAGCAGGAGATGTGGCTTGCTGTTGTTGCTGTGTGCCTTGAAGTTGTTTCCAACATATTGTGGCCCTAAGGCGAACTGATCATGGGATTTCTGGGGCTGAGTGTGTGCCACGTGCTCAAGGGCACCCAGTAGGTTTCCATGGCTAAGCAGGGAACTGAACCCTGGTCTCCAGGGTCATAGTGCTCAAACCACTACAGTCCTGTGCTCAAACCAGTCCTGTGCTCAAACCACTACACCATGCTGGCTCTGCTACAGTGGTAAAATTAGGCACCTGCTGCAGTTGTACATGACCTGACCTAAAAAAACAGTTAAATAAGCTTTAGTGAAAATCTGCCAGTATTCACAGGCTAGATATATTACTATAGGAAAGCAAAACTATCAGTGTATCACCCCTAATTGGTAATGAATGTCACATGCCAGATTTCTTCCCCTACTCCAAAATGCAGAGGAGTCCAAACTCGCATGAGAATAGGAAAAATTCCCATCCTCCAGCCAGAGCATACACAGGAGAGAACACCTTACACAGTGAATTCTTGCCTCTTAAGCTGGTACAGCAGGGTACTGTCTCCCTCCTGCTGAGAAATTCTCTGAGTAAAATCCCAGGACCTTCAGCAGATTTCTGGTTGCCAATCTAATTTTCTTTCAAGTGAGTGCTGTTCATTGGCTGCAAAGAAAACCTGAAATGGTACATTAAATGGTCTCTAAGCTTTTCTGAAACTTAGATGTGTGTATGGGAGTAACTTTTTATATATGAATGCAGAGAACTGGACAAAAGCCTTGGATTCTAATATAGATTTAATGAAGGATGTTCATGGAAGTCTCCTGGTATTCCTTCCCAGTGCAAAATCCTTGTTATTAAATGCTCTTGGTCTTTCAAGGGGCTTTTTAAAAGTTATGGAGGAATGGGATGGGAAATTTTGCTTTTGAATTCAAATTTATTAAGTTACTTTAGGAAGAAAACTGTTATTCCACTCAGAAATAAAACTGACAGGATTATTTAGCTTTGCCAAATGATGGATTGTAGACTTTCATTTAGCTATGCAAACTTTGTATGTTATATAAAATCCTTTTTGTTGTATCACTTCTGGCAAATACTCTGTATATGCAGTGAAAGGTACTGGGTGAATCTATAGATTTTATATCTGTATTTTGTAGTTCCAAAATGTACTGTTTAGTAGACTACATTTCCTTTTGGATGCTTCTGTATAGATGTTTTAACTTACTGATTTAAGCTGTTATTTATACCAGTGTATCAGATTTTGCTTGAGTCAAAAAAGGTGGAGAGGATTCATTTACACTATGAGCAAGGGTACCTTTATTTAGATGCTTTTCTGTTTGAATCATGGATTTGTTCATTATAAATGTTGAAATAATCTTAGAAAATTATGTTCTTAATAAATTTCCTTTTTTCTCTCCTCCCTGCCCAGAGATCGTCAGTAATAGTAATCTGTACATTCACCAGAAAGCTAGGGTGAAAGCTACATTTGCCCATCTGTGTTTTGTTTTCCCTGTGTTGAACTTTTTTCTTTTGATTCTATGGTTAATATCATAACCTTGAAACTTTTTACCCTTTCTTTCCTGACAGGCTTTAGAAGAAGAAAACTATGTATTACACCTGGTGGAATTCCTTATAAAAGAAGAAATGTGATTCCTAAACTGAACAAGAATCAACCCAAAAAATACTGAATAATATTAAGAACTCCTATTTTTTCTAATAGATAGCTGTCATAATATTAAAAGAATCTCTTTCCAAAGAGTGATTTGCACTGAGATGAAAGTAAAGAAGAAGTAACTTCTATGAAGATTGTAAAGATTTTAATAATTGTTTAGTATATTTTTAACTTATTCACTAATCACGTCTGATTTTTTATGTTCTGTTTTTGTCTCCATTTAAAAAAGAAAAACGGTTCCCAAAACAAAGTGGAACTAATACTGGCTTGGCGTGATCTGTAGGGTAGGAAGTCTCTTTGAGCACAATGCCGTAACTTTTTAACGGCTATTGTCAGAAATTATTATTTTGCTCAGAGTCCTTACTCTTGTTTTATCAGTACATACTCATTTACTAAATAATGGCATGGGTAAAATTCCTGAGGAGACCTGGAGGAAACCTTGGAAAAGTGTATCAGCCTGGAAGTGTCATGTCACTAGCTCCTACCAAAGGATTATTAAATGAACCAGGACAAAACAGCTGCTTTCTGAACAGTGCTGTACAAGTAAGAAAACAAAAATATAAAAACTCTTATTTTTAATGCCAGACTTTACCGGAATGTATTGAAAAGCTATAGTAATTTAGTTATATTAATCTAGATTCCTGTTAAAAATATGTTAAGATGTTTCCATTGAGCAGCTTTAATGTTACCTCCTCTGCTTTGGAAAATAGCCAAGTGTGAGCAGAGAATTAAGAGATCTTTGATTACGAATATTTAAAAATTTGCTTCAAAGAATATTTAACATAAATAAAAATAAAATCAGAAATATAAGAATCATGCTGGATACACCAAAGGACTATTCAGTCTAGAATCTTTGTTTATTAGTGGTCAAATAGATGCTTCTGGGAAGCCTACAGCTTCCCATGATAAAAATACATAAGGAGCAGAAACAAAATTCACTTATTTCATATGACACTAATGAAATCCTATTGATGTGTGAAATATGGACTCCCTGCTGACTCCACTGAACCACATTTAAATGAAAGTCAATACTAGTCTGTCTACAGTTGCAAGCTCTCACATTCCAGAAATCTTCACGGCCAGTATATATTCTTATACAAGCTGGCTCAGATTGCACATTGCAGAATACTGTTGTAGTACAGTGTTCCAAAGTATTTCAGCTAATATTTAGATTCTGTTGATTCTACCCCAAATTCATCTCATTTGTCCCTTCCAGTTGTAGTGTATTTGCATAAATATTAACCTTCCTTTATTTTCAAGAGAAAAAATAGCTTCACTGTTTCAGTGATAATCTAAACCCATTACATCTGAATATTATTCATTTTACAAGAATGTAAACAATATCTCTTTATTCTTTCTTCTAACAGTAGCTGTTGTAATATTCATTGCAATGACTTAATCATCATGACTGCTGCCTTTGAAATCCTGGGATTTGTAGTTTTGTAATGCTGTTTAGAATTCTGTGCCAGACAGCTCTAATGTCATACTGAAGTACAAATCTCAGGATTCCTCAGGATGCCACCATGGCCATTAAAGTAGTTTCAGACTGCTATATTTGTGCAATACAGTGTAAAGGGGGTAAAGTGAACTAAATATCTGTAGAAGACCATGTTAGTTAAAGAATAAAACATTGTTCATGATTTCTTAAATAGTTGTCAGATTATTTGAGCAATAATGGATTGGTACTGAAAATGTTTACAATTTGTTGCATTGAATTTTATCAGATTTTACAAAAAAAATTAAGTGAAAGCATCCTGTCTGTAAATCAGTGGTAGATACATTTGCTGTAAGTCTTTTGAGACAGGAGAATCAGGGAAAGAAACAGAAACCTTCATTCTGACTTTTTTCATATTCTATGTAGGTTTTATGGCAACTTGACATATTCCGACGGAGTTTAAGAGGACTAACCGGACATGTTTGTCAGGGTGATGCCTGCATATTTTGTGCTTTAAAGGTAAACACAGAATTCTGTTACTCATTTCATATGGATTGCAGACTGTAAAGTTCTAATTGATAATCATTTTCAACATAAGATGTATAGACAGACAATCAACATGTTTTGATTTTATATAGTTGATAGTCTCCCCGTTTTATTGAATAAATAATACAGGAAATATAAACTTTAAGAATGTTGAATTTTGAAGAATGTTTAAAGGATGTTGAATTTTTAAAACTATACTAATTTGAAATTTGTTCATTTTCTAAGGCAGCATTTGTTGACAGTTTTAATTGCTGTCATTTACATAATTCGTATCCAAGATCTAATGTTATTTAGCAATAGAATGTTGATTTCGGAAAGAGGGAGAAGCCTGCTCAAGCCCCTTTCAGCTTTTAGTATCCTAGAGGAAGGCATGGCTGGCTGAAATTCTGCAGAAGCACTTCTGTTAGTGGGTGGAGTACACTGCAGCATGTTCTGAACTGTCTTGCGTATGACTGTATGGAACCTCTGTGTTTGCAGTTGCCAGGGAAAAACAGTTTCGATTTTATGTCTTCTTCTTGGGCTTTCTAGAGGCATCTGCTTAATTATTATGGGAAGCAGAATGTCAGATACAGCTTTCTGAGTCAGGTAGAGATCTTACGATTTCTTCATTAGTAGAGCAGTAGCGAAGATCCTGCTCCCTGCCAGTCTTTAAGTTCTTTAAGATCTAGGTGTGCAGAAAAAAGATATCTTTGACATGGCATAGGAAAGCAAGTAATGTTATTTTATAGTTTCTCTAATAAAACGAAAACTGCATTGTTAGGAAAGAATGGGATATGCTGCACTTTTCAAACAAATAATACAATTTTTTTTAATTTGTTGATTTCCAGACCATATTTTCACAATTCCAACACAGCCGAGAAAAAGCACTCCCATCAAATAACATGAGGCATGCCTTAGCTGAAAGCTTTAAAGATGAACAACGATTTCAACTTGGCTTTATGGATGATGCAGCAGAATGTTTTGTAAGTACTTTAATGTAATTTTGTTGAAGATCTGTTTTTGATAATTTGTAGCCATTGTGGTAGATGAACTAGCTAAAGAAGATGATTGGATACAGGAAGCCCCCACCTGTCGACCCACAGTATCTGACAATTTACTCTTTTTACACTTCCAGATTAAGGACAGGTTCTTTTAATTCAACATAGGTTCAGCTCTTTCATCTGTTCTTGCCTTTGGAGGCTCACTTGGGATTTACAGAGTGAGCTGAGGAGGAAAAAAAGCATCAAGTCAGCTGTGAGCTGTGTGTGTGCGATCGGTCCCAAGTGAGCCTCTGTACGTCCTTCATGCTCCCTACAGTATAGTACATAGGTTCCACTTTTCAACCAGTTATGTTTTCTGACAGTGCTCTGATTCCTAATTTGTCAGATAAGTGGGGGAAGCCTGTATAAGCATCTTGCTCTATCTTACTGAACTGAAGTGTTCTGGATTATAAAAAAGTGCTGTAGCCTCTATTTTGACTGAAAACAACATGCATATATGTATGCTGTAATTCTTTAAGCCATTCTTTATTAATAAATGCCTAATGTTAAATGGAATTATTTCACTTCACTTAGTCTGAATATTGTAATGTGTTTATTATGTAGTGGAGATGTTTGGGTTAGTTTGTTCTTGGCTTTTTTCCCTTATGACCTAGCAAGAGAACTGGTGCTCAGATATGGGCATCAGATTTAGAACAAGGGAGCAACTGGAAGATTCTGATATGAAACCTTGCACCTATAGAAATATTTTTTCAGAGGTGCTTATAAGTCAATTTTAATCTTTATTTTTTGCTTATAAGCCACTTTGAAGCCCTAAAAAAAGAATATAAATGTTTTAAAATGCAATATTCTTTCATTTAGGAAAATATCCTTGAAAGGATTCACTATCACATAGTGCCAAGCAGCGAAACAGATATGTGCACTTCTAAATCCTGCATTACTCACCAGAAGTTTGCTATGACTTTATATGAACAGGCAAGATACGTTTACATTACTTTATTGCTTTTAAGATACGTTTAAAAGTTGTAGAAACTAATTTATTTTTTTTAATTTATAGTGTGTATGTCGCAGTTGCGGGGCATCTTCAGATCCTTTGCCTTTCACAGAATTTGTGCGTTACATTTCAACTACCGCCTTGTGGTAAGAGATACTGTTTCCTTTTCTTACTTTTTATTTTATTTTTGTGGCTTTTTCTTTGGCTTAATAAAAGTATTTCCACAAAACTGGTTTGTTAGTTTCCTATCAGAGTTTCATGGCATGATAATTGTGAATTATAAAGAATAATGGCCAAAGTTTGCAAGCTCATATAGGATGGTAGTAATAGATTTATTAATTGAAGAAAGTAATGGAAGTAAAATTTTTGCAAAAGGGCAGAAAATTAAGTACTGTAAATATAGTTTTGTTCATACTAATATTTCACAGCTCACCTCTGTTTAAGGCTTGTTGTAATAAACAACAGTTTAACACTGAAATGGGGAAGCATGCAATGTATTGTGGCCCAATGGAAAGTGAACCATTTTTCAAAATCTGCTTTGTCCTCAGAGGCTCCAAAATAATGCCTCGAAGTGTGGGGAACAATTTTACAACGTTCTTGGCCCCAGAATTTGACTTGCAGGTCACTTCCTGTTAGAAAAAGGCCTCTCCTCAGGCTAAAATATCCCAGAGAAGATGAAATGTATGGTTAAATAGCCTTCCTGCAACCTTCAGAGGGTATTGGGGGACATTTGGGGCAAAACTATTCAGTATTTTAGGGGTGTAGCCTTCCAACATCCCTTGCAGGGGGTGATGTGGCCCCCCCAACCCTGACAGTTACCCAGTCTGGAAATCACAGTGTCTTGTTTGGATGCAAGAACAAAAAAATGAGGTATGCTCAAACCAGGAAGCAAATGTTTTCATAGGTCTCCGTGGCACATGCCAGAGAGGAACAATGAGTGCTTGACTTAAGGAGGATCCAGGGGCCAATTTCTAATCCAGCCCCTCAAATGTATAAAAATCAGATTGGAATTGATTACTGCATCCATTTCCATCTACTTATCTAGTTAAGCAGATATGGAAGACATTTGCAGGTCCTCCTACCCAAGAAAGACAAAAGTGATTTTTTACCAATTTCTTCTGTGCACACACACAAAAAAAGATTATTTTGGAGGATGAGAGGAGGTCCAGAGGGCTTAGTGGCCATAGAACTGGCCTTGAGGCCAAGTGTGGACCATAGAACATACTTTGCCTACTCTTGATTAAGCAGCTTAAGCTGACTAGTTCACATAGCACTACACTAAATTTAGGTTTAGTGTTATGGCCAAACCAGATTGCTGAGTTATCTTTTTGTTCAAGAGCCAGGGCAGCAATATGGATGGATAGGGAGGAACTGTTTTTGAGATTACAGAAAATTGACTGTCTCAAGGTAGAGACTTCCTCTAGAAATCTTTCTGTTTCCTGCTTCTGAGGAATCAATAGAAATTACGTAAATTTCTGCTTAAGGACTTCTTTATATTAAAAAACAAAATATAATGCAAGAAAACTGGAAGAAGCATTATAAGCATTTCCCTCACCACATCCATCACCTAGCTAAGTTAAGCAGGATAGAGAGGCAAGCGCCCTGGGCCAGTTTACAACTTGTGAGCAGACAATAAAGAAGCATCAGCTTCAATCTTGCCTCCTGCCATCCTGAATGATTGGCTTCCTGTCAGCCCAAGCAGGATGGAAATTTAGAGATAATACATAGAATAACTTTAACAGAATTCTTAGATTTCTTCATATTTGCAATTGTTTGCATTATATGCCACAAACAAGTCCTTTGAGAACTTAGAATGCTTCTGATCTATAGTATGCACAGTTCTGGTGTGTATGTTCAGAATTCATTTTTCAGCAGTTATGTACATTACATGTAGTCTGCTTAGTTACAAACTGTTAGAGCTATTTAAAAAAAAACATGATTCCTAGGCTGTGGAAGTAGTATGAGATCATTTCTTGTTGCTTGTTTCCCTGACTAATAACTAATGGTACTATTCTGATAGCATTCTTATTCGCTATACTTATTCGCTAATACCTTCTACTTAGATTAGTCTGAGAAGTCACAATTCTAAATAAACCTAAATGTGTAAAAGAAACAAGCAATGCCTAATAGCAGGTTGTGATTGCTTGCTTCTTTCACAACTTGTATGACTTACTGAAATTATCACAGAGTTTTATATTAATTTACTATATTACTCATTCTTCTTCACAGTAATGAAGTAGATAGAATGCTTGAAAGGCATGAACGTCTCAGACCTGAAATGTTTGCAGAACTGCTTCAAGCTGCAAACACTACAGATGACTTCAGGAACTGTCCTGTAAGTAAATTAAAACAAACAAACTTTTCTATTTAGCCAAACTTATCTTTGATAGCAGTGAAGCTGAGCAGTCATGGTCAAGAAAGAATGGAAAAAGGAATGTCGCTCTTTTAAAAATTTGATTTTGCAGATTCATGTAGCATTCCTTAGTCTGCCATCAAAGTGTTAAGACTGTAAAATTGCCTTGGATGAGTGTATGGTGACTGTAAAAGACATGTTGGATAAGTAAGGCTCCAAGACAGATAGGTAGCCATCTGTTGGGAGAGTAGATGAGAATACTGACCATTTTTCTAGGGCTTTCAAATGATGTAAGTTACTTTGGGAATTCCTGTGGTATGAAAAAACAGGATACTGTTTTTAGTACTTAATATAGCTCTTACACCTTGTATATAGACACTGTCCATATCACTGCCATGCACACAGCTAGATGAATGTGAGTTTCTAAAGTATGTTAACCCTGTGCATACTTAAAATTGCAAATATGGAAAAGTACATCATGGAGGACATTGTTGCTGTATGGCTCTTTCAGGCCACAATTGCGTTATATTGATGACTTAAACTAGAAAATAAGGTATCCTGATTAATTTTTATATATTTTACAAAAGACAGCTGTAAAGCTGCAATCCAGCTTCAGTTGGGTCACCACAAAATTTGTGTTAAAGATAACCATTTTCCTTCAGTGTTTCCCTCCTCATACTATCATTGCCTAGCTATGTTGTGATTATATCCAAAACTGTTAAATAGCAGTGATCAGAGAACTAAATAATAGGTATTCATCTCTGTCTCTCCATGCCTCTGTTGTAGAGATTTTATCAGAAAATCAGATAAGTAGGACCATACTTCAGCAGTGTTAGTGTTAGCTACCTGCCATTTAGATTAGATATAAAGTAACAAAATATGAACAGCTGCGTGAGCACTGCAGTTTGAATTTGAATTGTTCAAAAGAAGTCATGCGAATTAAATATATGTACTCTTCCTCTCTTTTTCTAGAGTAACTGTGGCCAAAAAATAAAAATCCGTCGTGTTCTAATGAATTGTCCTGAAATTGTCACAATTGGTCTAGTCTGGGATTCAGAACATTCTGACCTGACAGAAGATGTTATCCGAAACCTGGCAACACAGCTCTATCTTCCAGGGGTATTTAAACAATATTATTTAATATAAGCTATATTCACATCTTTTCAGTCATTTCAAAATGTCAAAATTACTTCATAGAATCATAGAAATGTAGAGTTGGAAGAGACCACAAGGGGCATCCAGTCCAACCCCCTGCCATGCAGGAAAACCCTCAAAGCACTCCCGACAAGTGGCCATCCAGCCTCCGCTTAAAAACCTCCAACGAAGGAGACTCCACCACACTCTGTGGCAGCACATTCCACTGCCGGACAGCCCTGACCGTCAGGAAATTCCTCCTGAGGTGCAGGCGGAATCTCCCCTCCTGCAGCTTGCATCCATTGCTCCTTGTCCTGGTCTCAAGAGCAGGAGAAAACAAGCCCACTCCCTCCTCGACATGACATCCCTTCAAATATTTAAACATGGCTATCATGTCGCCTCTCAACCTTCTCTTCTGCAGACTAAACATACCCAGCTCTCTAAGTCTGTCCTCATAGGGCATGGCTTCCAGGCCTCTCACCATTTTGGTTGCCCTCCTCTGGACCTGCTCCAGCTTATCCATATCCTTCTTGAATTGGGGTGCCCAGAACTGGACACAGTATTCAAGATGAGGTCTAACCGATGCAGAATAAAGTGGTACCAATACCTCTCTCGATCTAGACACCATACTCCTATTGATGCAACCAAGAATTGCGTTGGCCTTCTTGGCTGCCGCATCACACTGCTGACTCATGTTCAGCTTGTGGTCTGTGAAGACTCCTAGATCCCTTTCACACGTACTGTTAGCCAGCCACGTGTCTCCCATCCTATATTTCTGCATATCATTTTTTCTGCCTAAGTGTAGGACCTTACATTTCTCTCTGTTGAAATTCATTTTGTTAGCCTTGGCCCAGCTCTCCAATCTGTCCAGGTCCTTTTGAATTTTGATCCTATCATCAGGTGTATTAGCAACCCCTCCCAATTTGGTGTCATCTGCAAATTTGATCAGCGTGCCCTCTATTCCTTCATCCAAGTCATTAATGAAGATATTGAGCAGCACCGGGCCCAGGACAGAACCCTGTGGCACCCCGCTAGTCACTTCTCTCCAGGATGAGAATCTGCCATTGGTGACCACCCTTTGGGTACGGTCAGTCAACCAGTTACAAATCCACCTGACAGTAGCCCTGTCCAGTCCACATCTTACTAGCTTCTTTGCAAGAATGTCATGGGGAGCTTTGTCAAAGGCCTTACTGAAACCTTACTCAAATACTTGAGAGCTTTGTGTTTGTTACATCATCTTTATGAACATTGCAGTTCTATACTCAAAAGCAAATCTCACTGAATTGAATATGGCCTATGGTTAAATGTGTGTAGCATCATAGCCTGATAAAAAATAGTCTCTATTTTTAATTTGAAGATCAAGTTAACACAGTGGCTTCATAAAATGTTGAGATTAGAGATGTGAAGGCTTGGGGCAGGAGAAGAACAGGAGAAAATGGATAAAGCTTTCTTTTCCCTAATTTCCTAGATGCTTTTTTCATTCTGGAAATACTGGAAAAAAATAAAATGAAAGAAAAAAATGAAAGAGGAAATTGGATTATGTAATATTTTCTTCTAGAATGCTGAATCAATACATTGTGTTCATATATGTATTCTCGCAAAATTATTTTGAAGAACAATGTAAACAGAAGGACTGTTATGTTAAGACCATGTACAATATCTGATCATTGCAATTCCTGGATTGGGTTTCCTTTTCCCAATTGTTTTTAACAGAATAAGTGCTTTATGTCTTTTTGGCACTGTGAAGAACTAAAAAGGTGGAATAATTTTCTTTGTTTTAATAATGTTGCTGGTTTTTGCCTACTCTGGCAAAAACTAGCAAAACTAAAGAGATTCCCTATGGTTCAAGGCCTTGTAGCTCTTTTTGTAACAAAACAAAAAGTTTTTAAAAGGGAGTTCTGTTAGATAATTTTATGCCAAACCAAATTATTCATAATATATTGCACGTTCATAAAATAACAGAGGGACTTTTAATAAATCAAGTGTGGTAATATCACAGTTTTTCTGAAACCTGGATATTTTACATCTCTAGATAAGATCATTTTTAAATTTTTATGTGGAGAATGGTTGTGCTACAGTTAGTAAAAGTTAGTAAAACCTCTCTGCTTTCCACTACTAGGTTCCACCCCATGCCCCAGTACACTCAGAACCTTCCCTAGAAGGCTGGCAAGCCCTGTGCGGCAGTGTTGTGTCAAGGGCTGGTGGAAGGAAGGGAAGGAGAAGAATGTTCTGTTGGTTGGGGCTATGGCACCAGTTGGATATTGGATTTATGCCAAAGAATGTAATATTATACCCCCTGGGAATAAGCCTCAATAAAACCGACAGTAACTGAATTCAGGACTTCAAATCATGCTGTGGATTGTGAATGTGTTGAAGAATCATAGAAATGCTCTGTTTTGCTACCACAATTTAAAATACTGTTGTCAACTTAGCTTCATAGATTTAATACTTTCGTGCCATGCTCTTTTTGACTGACATTATTTTTACAGCTGTTCTATAGGGTTACAGATGAAAATGCTAAAAACAGTGAACTTTTTCTTGTTGGAATGATTTGCTATGCAAGCAAACATTACTGTGCCTTTGCCTTTCATACCAAGAGTTGCAAATGGGTGTTGTTTGATGATGCTAATGTGAAAGAGGTAAGATCTCATATGCTTGTTTCTTGCTACTTTGCTGAACATCTGGATGTGTTGTAGAACCATTGAGAGAGCTGTAGGTAAAGTTCTGGTGGACTTCAGGTTTGATTTAAAGCCAAATTACCTGAAGTTTCATTAAACATACACACTTTGTAGCAAAGTGGCAGTTAAATGAAAAGAATGTTCTGTAATATTGAATCATGCAAGAAATTTGCTATTTTCACAAAAAAACCCATAAAGAGTAGTCCTTTTCTCTTTGTATGTTTTCAGTGATCTTTTTGATGAGAAGTCAGACATCATTGAATGTACATAGATAATTTCCAATTAATTTTAATGGAATTAAATGTTTCTCTTGTACCTGAATTCACTGGATACTGTTTTGTTGCTGAAAACATATCTAGGTTGGAACAAAATGGAAGGATGTGGTGTCCAAGTGCATTCGGTGTCACTTTCAGCCGTTGCTGTTATTTTATGCAAACCCAGATGGTACACCTGTATCAACAGAAGATGCACCTAGACAGATAATTCACTGGTCACATTATAAAGCCTCTTCAGGAAATGGAGAAGACCCTGGTAATAAATACTTACATCTTTACGAATCTATCATTTATTTAGTAATGTAAGAAAATATAATTATCTGTATTTAGTCTATAAATGCACTTAATAGAGGGCTATTAAGAGATCATTGCTATTAGAACTACTATGAAGAGGAAATAACCTTACCACCCTCTTCTGGTGTTGTATGAACAGATCACCATGTGGTAATTTTACTTATCCCTCTCCAGTGGTAGTCACAAGGTAGGAGACCTGAATATCTGATGGGCCCAATCTATGTTGTAAGTTCTGCTTCATGATACAGCCTGGGAGGGGAAAATGTATAATTACTCATAGTCCCTTATGAACAAAACCTTTGTAAGGATAAGTATATTAGATTAAGCTTAATCTAACGTACTTATCCTCACAAAAGTATTGTTCATAAGAGACTGTGAGTAATTATAAACATTCTACCACTATTTAAAGAAAACGTAAATGGCATATAGTACCAAAATATACAGAACCTAGTTGTAAGAATAATATTGTGTACACGGTTTAGCTTAGTTGAAAGTAAGTGTGGTTTGTTCAGCTTGAACCAGTGTTTAAGAAACAATATGAAGACAAATCAGTAATATGAGTAATATGTAATATGAAACATATCAGTAAGAAGCTTTCTTCTTGCTGATTTATTTTGCATTGATTCATTGGTCCACTCTGCTAATGTAACAGGTATGTAAGATTACGTGCAGTCCTCCTTTTGAATGGGAGGTGAGCAGGGAGCAATTTTGGGAGCAAGTGTTTGAGATATTTTAATTTGTTGTCTTTCTGTCTCTGCATTTAGCTGTGCTGCTATAGCATAATTTTTAGATTTTTATACTTAATGAATGAATGATTTTAGACTGATATGAAAATTAATTTTGAAGTAAAAATGTATAATTTTTTTTTAGGGGATGCTAACATTGTTTAACATTATTTAGCATTGTTTAATATGCCTTATTAGGATTTGAAAAGTCTACTTTTCTAAAGTCAGACCATACAAAAGAGAATGGGTTTGGAGAATCTGTTATTCAGAAGAGCACTAAAAAAAATCAACCAGAAAACTCATCCTTTAATCGGAACCATATTCAAGGTAGTGGTGTCAGAGGATCAGGTATATATCTTAAAACTTCTTCTAGTTTATAACAGTGCTGTTTCCAAAGCTTGCTGTGCATTATTGTTTAATAACGTTTAAAACTGCTGGAAATAGTTATGTAATTGAAGTGTTACATTACATTGCGTTGAATGTTTGTTACATTATTATACTGAACTGTTAACTGACTAGTGTCCATATAGCATTATCTTCACAATCCATCTAGCTTTGGTTATTGCCAGCCAAAAATAGATTTTTACCAAGGTGCTATTCCTTTCCCAAAGGAAGAGTCTTGTACCTAGTCATTCCTTGAATGAAAGATGAAAAAAGCTGGAGCTTGATGCAGACCAGGAGAATATTGCCTTCAGTAAAGAAGGCTGAGATGTGTTTTGCTACTACACTTCTGAAATGCTGCAATTTAAAGTGCAATAGCAAGCTGCAAAACCTAATAATAGTTTCTACTCAGATGATTGCATTTCAGTACCGAAAGATCTTTCACTTTCCTCCTAATTTTGGAATATTTAGAAGGTTGAAGGGGTCATTGCCATAGTTCAGGGAATGATTACCTTGCAACCCAAAAGTTGACAAGAACTGCTATTTTGTTTAGCCGGGGAGGAGGGCGGGTAACAGCTAAAATTGCAGCCAAAAAGGTTAATTTTAATATTGGTCAAAATCAATTTGCGTGTCTCAGATTATAAGGCAAATGTATTCAAAAGAATAGAATATTAGAATAAATAGAATACTGAATAAAATTCCACTTCCTAAGAGACTAAATGGCTACTCATGTCAGGTCTTCTCATCTTGTCGTTTTGAAATGTGAAGCTTCTTGCAATAAAGATTGCCTCTGCAGAATATTTTTTTACTTGCATACATCAAGAACTGTTTCTAATTCTGTTGTCTGTCTATTGTTCTGATGGCATGCTGCTGTCTGCTCTAATTAGTTTGGCTATCTACTGTATATAGTCCTTCTTAATGGCAAGGTGGTTGGATTAAATGGCCTGTTTGTTTTCTCCATGACTGTAAATCCATAATACATATTAACATCTATTGTTTCAGGAAAATTAGGGCATAATGAGCACAGGGAAAAGGCAAAGGACATTTCCAGAGAGTGTGCTCAGAAGGTTGCTGAGATGAAAAGTATCTCATCTTTAAGAAAAGATGTGGACAGAGGATCAAAGAGGGAATCAGGAAAACAGAAAGGTAACAGGCTGTATTTTGAGAAGGGAAAACTTCCTGTGACTAACCCTTCCCACACACCCTGATTAAAGAATCCCTTGTCTTGAAATGTTCTCTTTGAATGTTTGCTTTGAATTTCTAATGGACTGACAAGAATAATAAATTGCTTTTAAAGCTTGAGCAAGAATTTATTAACACTTTGAAGACAAGTTTAAAAGTGCTCTCTCTCTCTCTTTGTTTTAAAGATCTGTCTGGAGAAATACACACTCATTTAAAGCCAGGATCACCACCTTCTGGAAATGGATTTAGACAGTATTCTGGTGAACGTGTGTATGATAGTCAGGGGAGAGGACCATACAAACATGAAAAGGTTCACAGCCAAATCAGACCCAGTGCACAGATACTGGGATCTAATAAAACAGATGGCTTTCCTGATGGAGAGAAGATGAATCGTGTAAAGGCTGACAGCATCACTGGTTATGACACAGACAGTAGCCAAGACTCCAAAGACAAAGGAAGTGTCAGTAGCAGCAAAAGTCGAAGTAGAGGGTGGAAGCCCATGCGAGAAACACTGAATGTAGATAGCATTTTTAGTGAATCTGAGAGAAAGGAGCATAGTTCAAAGCCAAAACTAAATGCAAGTAGCAAACCTAAACATGAAAAAGAACTGAGTTCAACCAATTGGCCAAAAGAAAATACAAGTCAAAAAGCCTTGATGACAATTTATGAAGATGAAACAAAGCAGACAGGGAACCGGAATTCCTTGGATTCAGAAGGGAAGGAAAATGCTGAAAAAGGCAAAGGATTTACTGAGAGAAAAGTTCATACTGACAGTTGGCAGATGCAGAGAACTGAATCTGGTTATGAAAGCAGTGATCATATCAGCAATGCATCTGCCAATTTGGATTCACCCATCATTGAAGGAACCAGCCCTGTTGATAACACTACTACTAAAGAAAGTGCTTCTTGCAGGTAACCAAAATAAATAGTGTCTTGTTAAAATATGGATTTTGTAATACAATACTATCATAAATTAAAAAATTTCATCTTGAAACCTTGCCTGAGGAAACATGTACATTTGTTCAGGTGGGGGAAAGCTCAAACCCTAGTTTAGTATTTCCTGTGACCATAATAGGCTCTTCAGCATTCTGTTAGTAGTTCTTTTTGTTTAATAACAAAGGTACCAATTAATTGGGGCTTTTTTTTTCTTTTGGACGATCTGCACAAATAATGCACCTGTATTACCATGCTGTAATGCTTGACATTTTATTTGTAGCATTTTATCTTGCTTCTTAGCTTTTTTTTTTAAAGTCTTCCTGTCTCAAAGGCTTTAACATTTTAATTGGACTGTTAGTACTGCTGCCAAATGTCTGAGGATACTCAGAGCAGACTCAGGCCTGTTTCCTCTCTGTGTATGTGCGCGCGAGAGAGAAAGACAGGAAGGGAGGGAGCAAGTAGGAGAATTTACGCAGACTGAAGGTACACTGACCTTGCAAGTCTCTTTGCTTGGCTTTTCTAATTTAACTTCTGCTTGGTCAGGTACACTATATTGGTGTCTCTGCATTGGGTACTTGTTTTCTGAAAGGTGGACAGATAACATGATAAACTTGGCAATAAACCTCTCTTGCAGGTTTGGAAGAGAGATAAGGAAAAATTAAGAGAAATTATTTTGCATATGTTTTCTTGTACAGTAGCTTTAAATGTTTGATACTAAGGTTTCATGAAATCTATCCTGTAATCTGGCAGCAGCGAAATGGTTTGACACATCATTTTGTTTTATAGTGACCAGAATCTGTCTGTGAGATATTCTGGGTGTGATTTGCAGTCTGTCTCCCAACAGAACAAAAACTCCTTGGATGGTAAGAATTCAGCTGTGGTATCTAAATGTATTTAATTGTTAAATGATATTTGACCTTTTTAAATGTAGTTTTCACTATATTTACAGTTGCTGCAGCTATGTGGCACAGTTCTGATTTCCTTTTCCTTTCCTTCTGATCTTTTTTATGTAGAAGCTTCAACAAGTTATCTGACTTCTGACATTGTATGTAAAGTCATTTAAAAAATGACAGAATCATTTATAATATAAATTGTTTTCTGAAAGATGGTTCTGGATTTTGGATGAGATAGCAGCTTCTTTGCACATTCAAGGAAAGTTTAAAGTGTTCATATGGTGAAACAGTTCTCCAAGTTAGTTCTGAAATTAACAGAAGCTGGAATTCTTTTTGTTAGAGTTAATGTTTCATTGATAATAATGAACCCTGTGCTATGTCAGCCTGACATCTGCCATATTTAGTTTGACTAAGTCCTAGAGCCAAATTGCTATTGGACTGTCTCTGGTTTTAACCATGCATGGATCTTCATGTCAGCAGAAGAGAAAAATAACACTTCTATTTTTAAATTAGCTGGAATTCTGAAAGCACAAACGTTCTGGTGTCAGTGAGCAGCTTTGATTGAACACTTGCCATATTATTGGAGTCTCATTATAAGCATTTGCTGCCTCCTGCTGTTGAGTGCATGCACTTACATGACAATGAATGACACCCCTTTGCATGGCGAATATGTATGGAGAATAGTTGTTCTGTAGAATGCCTGGAAAACATGAGTACAGTGACAGAATCTGTACAGAGAATATTTTCAAAACAGTATCTTGCAAGGTAACATACTTATGTTCAAAACCTTAGTGTTTCTTCCTTTCATTTTATTTGACTTTACTGGCAAAATAGCAGAATTCCCTTTTCAAATCATTCATTTGTAAGTGCAGCATTCTTAGGATCCATACTGATACCTTGATCTTAGTTTCTCAAGTCAGTTCCATGTGTTACACTGTTGTAAGTTCATAAGTATGGTCCAGATTTATTTGTTCATATGGATACAGTTATATCCCATGCCCCCCAACTCTTGTCCTAAGTATAGCTGACAGCATGTATGATATTTTCGGGTAGGCTGAAGGAGCAATCCACACAATTGAGTTGATTCCTTGTGCCAGCCTGGTCAGGCAGGAGTTCTGAAAACTTTAAACCATCATGTCAATTAACTCCCCTCTCTCCCTTCAGTTCTTCCTCCCTTCCTTGAGCATCAGAGCATGAAGAGCAGAAAAAAGTTCAGTAGATAAGAACAGTGAACATACCCTAAAACATAAGTTCAGTTTGCTTCTGGAAAGCATCCAGTGAGCCGCATACCCTGAAGCAGATAATGTTCAGTTTCAGAAATCTATATTAATATAGCGGTGGCCATCCATGATCACAAGTGGGCTATATCAGCTGAAAGCATATGTTTAAATCTCTCCCACTGCAATCAGACAGACTTAAAAGGGCTTAAATGTGGCTGACTTACCTGGTGTCTGACAAGAATCCTAGCACTCTGTTGACATTTAAAAATGACATTTCAAGTGCATTTTTAAAAAGGCTCGCAGAACTTTGTTTGACAATATTTCTTGCGCTTTCCTTGGCAGGGGGACGGGGAGATAGTTGTTTTTTCTTTGGTTTTTTTTTGCAAACACTTAATATGTGGATAGGAGAGCCAGTGTGTTGTAATGATCTGAACACTGGACCATGACGCTGGAGACCAGGATTCAAACACCCACTTCGCTGTAGAAACTCACTGGCTGATCTTGGGCAGCTTCAGAGGAAGCCCGTGGCAAATCACTTTTGAACAAATCTTGCCAAGAAAACTCTATGATAGGGTTGCCATAAGTTAGAAATGACTTGAATGCACAATATGTTGAAGGTAAATATGAACACTGTTTTGTAGGTTTGAAGAAAGACCAGGTTAATACCCATATTAACTACAGACCTCAGAATGCATCTTCAACATCTCAACATCTACAGATGCACAGTCCACCATTGAAAAGGTAACTGTTTTTAAACTGCATTTTTACAGTCTAGTGTTGGGCAATCTTTTTTGAGTGGAGAGTTGGTGAAGCACTAGGGACTGCAGTTCTGTAATAGTATTGGGCGGTGCTAATGGGTGAATGTAGTCCTACATACTCATCCTTTCTTGCAGAATAGAGGGAGAGAAAGACCTTCCAGTTCCAGCCAGATGAGAACACACACCCTTCCCCTTCCCCTTCCTTCAATAGATGAACATACATTCCCCCAACAGAAGAACAGATAGACACACACAAATGGGGCCTGCCCCACTAACTAGCTGCAGTTTACTTGTGGAATATGTCATGCACATGATGACCATCCCTGTACTCCATCCTGTTCATCATAAGCTAGCTTTTCTTGGCTTGCCATAGTTGTGCTTCCTGGAATGGAGGAACACAGTTGTGTTGGATGGCCCAACAACAGAACCCACTGGATTAATTAATAAGTAAATATGTAGGTGTTGCTGTGTTTACCCTCTGAGCACGGATACTCAAAGGCTGAAGACACTCATATCTTTTCTTCATAGGGCAGTGGTAGAACATGCCAAGTAGAGTATCTATGTGACATTCTAACTGGTGTGCTTTATGGAAAGACAACAGAGATTACCAGTGTAAATTGCACTCCTCATAGTAAGGCAAGGAGTTGTTTTCTGGGCTAAGTGGAATGCAATTTACATAGAATGTAGGCTAAGCTGTGGATTTTGGAGTGTGCATGGGGTTGGGGTGCAGGTGAGACCTTTAAGGACTTCGGTTGCTCTAATGTAGTCTGAAGCAATTCATATAGAAAGCCACACTTTATTACCTTGTAATTAATATTTTGAAATCTTGCTTTTTGAACTAAGCCCTAGAAGACAGATGAAATGTATGTGTCTAAAACCTCTTTGTATTTAATTTTTTTTGCTGCCAAGTTTTGGATACCTTCTACTCATTAAGCCTAGCAACTACATAGTTTCTAAGGATGATATTAATGCAGGTTAAAACTAACTTCTAAATGTCAGCCTTGAAACATTTTCCAGAATTTGAAAACTTAAATCAATCCTGCATTGTTATCCATACTTTTGGAAGCATTCAAGTTACATGACTGTAACAAGTTCTGCATGGACATCTTTGTAAAACATCTGAAAATGACAGCTTGTGTGGCAGCTAAGGTTCTGCCATTCACAGGTTTGACACATTATTCTAGTGCTTAATGATCTGTGTGAGTGTCCAGTTTGTTTCCAGGTATGGTTTCAAAGTGTTGTTCTTGACCTAAAAGTTCATAAACAGCACCTTCTTTTCTTTCATTTTGTCCATGTGCTAAGTCAATCAAAGAGACTTTGCTTTGTGCAGCCCTACCATCAAATATTAGGTAAATGCTACGGAGGAAAAATTATGTGGAGCTGTCAGTGTTTCAGAGAGCAATTAAAACCAGTATTGTTAAGAAGAGTATCTGGGACGAAGGATGATGTATATTTTTATGTGGTTTCAACTGTGTTCCAAAAACTTAATATGATGTATAATTTTAGTCAGTTAAAGTGTGTAGATTTTTTTGCTACTCTCACCTTTTATGAAGACAGGTTATAAATAAAATTAATGATGTTGATGGATAAGCAGAAGAGGTAAAATTTATTCAACTATTTTACCTGGGAAAAATATATCAGTCATAAAGTAAAGGCTACTAAACTAGTGAAGTGTCTATACTACTGATTGCATGAATAGGAGGCATATATTGCAGGGGACTCTGCGAATGTAGGTGTAACTGGATTTGCGGTGGCCAGCTGTTATCAGGGGTTTGATGTAGACATTCCATGTATGACTACAGTGTCCCCAAACATAAATATAAACCTGTTTCCCCCCATAGGCTTGAATAGCAATTTGAAAATTGGAAAAAAAGGTAGGCACTACATTGGGATAAGATTTGCTAAACATGTAGTCTTCAGTTCTGAATAGTATCCAGTCTGAGTTGTATATTGTGACAATACTAGCAGTGCCTCTTCACAGCTCAACTAGAATAACAGAAATAACATGAAATGCCTGTTGGCTTGTTTTGCAGTTTTAGCTGTCACTTGAGATTACTAGTCCTTTAATCTTTTATGTTCCAGGATTGATGTGCCTGATTGCAGTAAGAAGTTTTTTCCTTTAATGCTACAGAGCACTTTAAAAGAACACACTGAAAAAGGAATGAAGAACAGTGTGTTAAATGAGCAAAACTCTGCCCAATGGCCTAAAGACAATATACTTGACGACACAACCATACCAGTGCACAGTGCTGAGAGTTCAGCAGGTTCTTACACTGGTGAGAACACAACCATGCCTGACAGGATTCTGAACAGGGAGTCTCTTTGTCCCCAGCTGCAGTTGTCTCACACACGGCCAGTGAGATCGAAGCCAGCGCTTGCATTTTTTTTACAACAGAATATATCCAAACCTACCTATACTGAATCAGTTCCATCAGTTGAGCGTAAAATTCCTTTGTATGGAAGCAACAAAGATGATACACCAGAAGCAATTTACCAAAATCTTCCTCCTCCTTTGCCACCAAAGAAATACACTCTGACTAGTTTGCATGGATTAGAACAGGAATCCACTGTAGATCCAAAACCAACAGAAGTCCTGTGTACAAATCCTTCAAATATTGAAAGGCATATTGCAAGTGTTACTTCAAAAGCTACACCTGAAACAAATCCATTTGCAGATGAAGAAAGACTTACAGCAACATTTCATGGTAATGAATCCTCGAAGACAGATTTTCCATCAAGTTTATCAGGAAATGATTTGTGGGCTGTTTCCAATAATTCTACAAATAAGGGGGCTTGTCTTACAGGACCACATGCTAGCTCACTGGATGCAAATGCAAATGATATTGTATCTCTTACTACTTACTTTTCAGTTGATAATTGTATGACTGATACATATAGGATGAAATACCACCAGAGACCCAAGCTGTATTTTGTAGACAGTGGTGTGTTGAGCAAAGAGACACCTTTGCCACCAACTACAGTGCATCTGAATCCTTCATACCACAATGCATATGGATCAGATTATCCCACAACTGAGCAAAGGCATAAAACTAGCATTGCAAATATATATTGCAATAGGTAAAATTAGTCTTGAATGAACACAAATACCTGGCACATGATGGGATGTTTAGGTTCCTTTATGTCACCTCATTTAGAACTTACAGCTGTTGAACTGTGTTTTGCACATGCATGTGTGATCAAGAAAGATGCAAAGTATTTTGGTCCTGTGATAATATATCTGTCCTTTTTATACTTCAACAAGATTTACACCTATAATAAGCTAATGCAGAACTCAACCAGAATTACTACAAGAAATCCCATTTATACCTGAATTCATTTAAGAAGTAGGAATAGCTTGTTTTTTACAACTAATTAATCCTGCTCTTTCATGACAAGACTTGCTTTAAAGTGTCTAAAAATAATTTAGGCAGATTGATATGAAATCATAATCTTTAGTTCTGATCTCACAGTTGATCAGTTACTGAACTGTAGTGTAGGGCACTTTATTAGATTACATCTTAGAAATCATGTATCTGTTAATCTTCAGTTGCCATTTTTTCACACAGTAGAAATGTTTAAGCATAATTGTCCAGTGATCTTGAGCAATCGAGATAAATCTAATGTTGAATAACCATCCAGAGATTTGAAGTAGCAGAGGAAAATCCATCCCATTAATTTTGTTGACTCGGCTAAATGAACCCTAGTTGAAATGTTATAGGGAATTCCTTTATTTTTAAATGAGCAAACTTAGAGCCAAAGGATACATGCAATAACAAAGTAGTGTAGTTCTCATAGGGCTTATGCTACCTCAGATTTCACTTGGGAGTTTTAATCCCCACATGAAAATTATCCCTTGTGTAAAGCTCTTACATAAGGAATTATTGCTCAATGATGAGAGTTTTTATATGAGGTGTGGAAGCATTTTTCAGACAGCTTAAAAACTGAACAGTTATACTCCCATGTGAACTGTACTACCTCACCATGGCATGTATCATTCTACCTTTTGTATATATGAACAAATACACTACTTCAGGGAAAGGTGGATATGTATGTTTGCATGCTGCATCTGCCCTTCCAAGTATGTTATCAAAGCTTTCATAGCTATGTGATATCACTGTGTAGCTAGCCAGTCACTTCCAGGGCGTCAAAACATTTCTGGGCAAATGTGTTGCATGTTGTCTACACTAGTGGGAATCATGTAGCACCCAAAGTGGGGTGATGGTGGAGGGAGAGTTGTGTCTCCAGAAGTATCCAAATGATACATGTTTCTTCTGTTGTTACTATTATCTTTATTTATACCCCATTTTTTTCGAGGCTGGGACTCAAAGCAGCTCACAACAATTAAAGACGTTAAAAACCATGGGAATACAAATGTTAAAACAATTAAACAATCAAGAAGAATTAAAACAAAGTTAACATACATAATTAATACCCAAACATCCATAAATTCAGCAACTTCAGCACAATTAATAATATCCGGCACCTTTTATCAGACAGGCCATAATCATACTCTGAGCACCTGTTGGAATAAGTGACTTTACTTGACTGTGGAAAGAAAGTAGGGAGGGTGCCAATCTGACTTCTCTGGGATGGGATTTCCAGAGCCTGGGAGCAGCTCTCTAAAACACAAGGTCTTCTCCCACTTTTATCATACAACACAATTAAAAAAACAACAACTAGAAGTGGCTGTCTAATCACTTCTGGTTTTGCCAGGAGATGCTGGTGTGACCCATAGTGGGTCTGGTGTGTAAGATAGTCCCCAGCCCCATGGAAGTTGCCTATTCCTGTTCTGCATCTTGATGTATGAGGTGGTCATCCCCAGGAAGAGACTATCTCTTGCTAAGGTGTTGTGAGCCGTCAAGAGAATATAGGAGAACATATTTCTTAAGGTAATTTAAAGCGCCAGTCTTGCCTGAGAATCCTTTTAGAGGTAAGAACATGAAAAGTGCATTTAATGGGGGAGTATTGTCTTGATCTTCTCTTACATTCAGGTATTTCTTAATCAAATGTTGCAGTAGTAGTAATACTAGTGGATTGCTCCTTAATTACTTCATGCTTCTGAATCAATTCAGGTACTTTAATTAAAAGTTACAGTAGTAATGCTACTGGTTTGCCTTGTTAAAATTGTAATATGGAAGTTTTTCTTGCTCTTGTAGATTCACTTTAGAAGTCAGTCTAACCTGAAGTCTTTTAAATACTGGTGTGATACACTAAAAGATCAGAACTATGCACAGAACAAAATGGTACATGTAATCATAAAAAAATATTATGGAAACAGATTTTGTATTATTCAAAAAAAAGTAATTTATCTGGAATTCTTGACTATTTTGGTGTCTTGGATATCTTTAATACAGGACTGTCTAGTAGTTTTGTGTTAGTTGAAATGATGCCTTAATGAGTGACATAGAACATATTTTAATATATAAAATGGTAACAGGAGTTTTAAATAGCAATAACAGGTATTCCATACAGGATATTTCAAATAATGCAAATTGTGCGTAGCATTTGTATGTTGTTGGATTGTTTGCAGCTATCCTTGTGCTGCAAGAAAGATTTTCATATCATGAATTGTAGAGATATATATTTTTTTATTAGAGTTGCTGAGAGAAACTGTATTTGATTCTCTGCATGGATAAAAGATGCTGTTTGGTGTTCTTAGTGTCTTAATTCAAACTACTAGCAGGGACACAGAAAAAAATATTCCCCAGAAGTTCCTCTTGTGGGATCAGTTGTCAAATTAATTTAGGAGGTTTACGTGGAATTCCCATTTAGTCACTTTAGGATGAAAATTAACTGTATTTCAGTTTTGGTAAGCACTTAAATACCCTAAAAGTACCAGATCCCACCTGATCTTGGATGGGAGACTGTCAATTAATACCAGGTATTGTAGGCTATATTTCAGAGGAGGGAACTACCAAAACCAGCTGAGTATCCTTGCCTAAGAAAACCCTATAAAATTCATCAGGTTGCCATAAGCCATGAAGGCACACACACACACAAATATTACAAAGATCATAGTTGTGATAAAAGAAGAAAATGTAAATGCTTTTTTGTTTTAGGCATTGTGATAGCTAGTATGAAAACACTTTTATCAAATGCTTGCACTGGGATCGTATTAAGTACAGAATGCAAACTTCTACTGTATTTGCCGGTGTATAAGATGCACTAGCATATAAGATGCACCCCATTTACATGGTGGCAAATACTATTTGGGGGCTTATTAAGATGCACTGGTGTATAAGACGCACCCCATTTTCAAACAGTATTTTTCAAGGGGGAAAAGTGAGTCTTATACGCCAGTAAATAGGGTACTTTTGGCCTATTGAGGACATTATTTTGCTCCAGGATTCTATCTGGTATGCAACGTGTGTGTGCATGGGCGGGGGCGGGGGGCTTGCTCTCTTGCCATGGGAGAAAGTAATGAACTGCATTGTGAAATGCCACATTCATTTGAATGTGGGATTTTTCTCATCCTTCAAGTTATACTTCATATAGCTTTGTAGGAAACATGTTACATTGGAAGTCTTTATACACACACATACACACACACACCAAGACGGGGGGGGAACAGTCCCTAAGATTGTTTTTGAAATCCCCTTTTTTCCTGTAAAAACAATCCACTATTCTCCTAGGAACCAAGTTTCTTGGTTCTTGCATCTAAAATCATTCAGACTAAAATTGGCCTCCAGAGGGGTGCAGGAATCCTTTTTAGTCCACCCTCCCCCCCCAAGTGAGAGGGAGAGGCCTTGGCCCTCCAAGGTCCCATGTGATGAAGCACAGCCTGATATCCCCACCTTGATTTATAATTTGACAGTATCTTAACTCTAAATGTAATGTAAAATTTGTTACCATTTGCAGCAGACCACATAGCTTGCATCGGTTGCTTTGGATCTTGTTTCCTCCCTTCTTTACTGTCTCTAACAGTAACAGTTCTGCAGAAATTATTTTATTTAAAGCATGTATATGTAACACATTAATATGACTGCAAGTGAAACTGAAACGTTGCCTTCAACATAGGCCAGAAAGTTCATCTAAAAGCAGCTATGTGAAGCTATTGTTTCTACTAATTTTAAAGATCTCATTTCATTCTTTTTACACAGGTAATGTGTTAGTAGTTTAAGGCCTTTTCATGTAAAAATGGAATTGTAACATACTGGAATCTGTAAATACACAATTGAAAGCTCTTACGAGAAATTATGTATTTGAACTTGCAGTATTGATGTAAACACTAACAAATGTGAATTATCTGATGTAAGAGCATAACTACATTTTAAAAATGTGTATAGCAAATGTTAAATTTCCGTATAAATGAGAAACAACTGTAAATTTGTTTTTAAAGTGCTAATAAGCACAATTAGTAAACTAGTTATGCTTATTAGAAGGATGTTCAATAGCATACTCTTGTACATGGTATCTTTATTTTAGTCTTTTGACAACCTTTTGTACAGATTTGTGGCTATCAGATAATGCTTATTTCATTGTAACTTATGGTCAGTTTTATAACAGACTGTGCACTCTAAGTAGATGAATATTTGCAAGCAAATGTGCAGAAGTTTTTTTTTATTTTTCCACAGTGCCTATTTTTATAATTGTTCCCTTCAGATTATAGATTTGTATGAATTTTGTAATGCTAAATGCATTTAACATGTCTTGTAAAGAATATTTTCATTGTCTTTAGAAAATTCTGACCCAAAGTTGCATTTTTCTGCTTGCTCAATTTGTTAGATAAAAGTGAAGTTAACCTATACAGTACTTAGCTTACCTCTGCATATTTCCATAAGGCCTGCTTCTCTGCTGCTAGGTTTGTTTTTTCAAGCAAGCATGGGCAGCTCAATCAGTGTGTGTTAATTTTATATGCAACAGTAAAGCTACTCCTTAGTGTAGGAGCATGAACCTTTACCATCCAATAATACAATGACCAAACTCTAGTATGAAACAAGATTCCTTAGTGACATGTTCTGCTCTGTGGCATTTGCTATTGCATCTATAAATTATGCAAGTAGGTTTTTAATCTGATGGAATTTATTTATGTTCATCTAAGAGCTTATTAAATGAATTGTACATTCTTTCCTTTGGAACCTTTTGTGTAGACTTGTTAAATTTAGAATTAAATACTAGTTTGTTCAACAGAACTTACTCCTAGGTAAGTTTGTATAACAGTCTTAGCCAACCTCTTTCTTCCAGATACTTTGACTACAAAACCCAGCATCATTTCAGTGTTAGTTGTATGCCAAACATCAGGAAGCCTGGTCTGTATAAAATCGTAGCCTTCAACACTTGGAAGATGAATTAAGTTCCAATTAAATGCAAACAGTTGACCAAGACTCAAATTCACATACTGCATCTGGTCCGTCAGGTAGAATTCAAGATATAGTTCATATCTCTGTAGCAGTACTACCTATTGACATTAACCCACTTGGGGGGAAAACCCCACAGAGATGAAGAATACAACAGAGGTACAACCCTCTGCATTCTGGACCTCATCAGTCCAAGCCAAGGAGATGTCAGAGGGATGGTGGATGATGGGAGCTACACAAAAACCTCAGTAGCACTTCCCCCCAGCACTGAGCTCTGGCAAAAACAGCTCACCAGAGTCAAGTGTTTAAAAATCACCATATAGCAGAGTTTTATTCACACAGCTTCAAAGCATCCCAGCAGAGTATTTAACATTAGCAGCAAAGCCCTGAAGCCAGGAAAAATACTCCCATGCAATGCTATCTTCCAACAGGAAGCTTTTACTTTCCAGTTACGATACATAATATATACAGTCCTCCAGCGAGTTTCAGCATTCCACAGCATGCAAAGATATGCATCCAACATAGCCTCCGGCTGCTCCTTCAGATGTCAAGAAGGCACAGTTGGCTAGAACACACCCCCTTATATACATATATTTCTGATGCAGCTCTAGCCAACCTTGCTAGTTCCCATGTATGGTGCAACCTTCTTCCCTGGTTATACAACCCAATGACTCATGCAGGTATTACATGGGATTGCATCATCCACTGTCTTTCCAGGTGCAACACTTAATGTACATCATGTATATTTTATTTGGATGTAGGTTCTGTCCAACCTTTCCTCACAATGGGAGATGTAGGTCATCTGCATTCTACCCTCTTTGCTGGCCTAGGAAAAGATAACTATCATAAAGGGGATGGAGCATCATTACGTATGTTAAAATATGATGGCCTTATAGCTTAAAATGAGCTGGGATGCCTATGGCTATATAGCTGTTAAAACTACTGTTCTCTTGATCCCTAAAGGGCAGTGGTGGCTGAAAATGATAGGAATTGAGGATCAGACATTTTGAACAACAAAAAAGTGGCTGTCACTAAAATGTTAGCATTTGAGCAATATAAACAAATTCTCAGTACTAAATTTCAGCACATTAAATTGGTTGCAGTGCTTAAAACAGCCCCATACTGGACACACAACTGCCTAATTATGTTAACAAGGCAAATTTTCACCAGAGTGGAAACAGAATAGGAAATTTATTTACTGTGTTTTGAATGTGAGGAAATTTTCTTTTTGGGCAGGCAGAAATACTGTACAACCAGTATTTCTGCTTGTTGGGAACACATAGGACAAGAACCTCAAGGTTCTCACAAGGAGCTGTATAACTCTGATTTCTCAGTGCTGGGCATTGTAGAACACAAATTTCATAGTAACCCAGCTCACTTTTTTTTATGTAACATGAAGTACCTCACCCAGACTGGTTGAGTCCATTCATCTCATGTATTGTAGCAATTTTAACACAACTGCTAGAACTGGGAAAGACCTGATTCATGAAGCTAATGGATACCCTTGGCCCACACGATCTCAGAAGGCTGTAAAAATAGCATGGAGAGATCTTCATTTACACCAAAATGTGTAGCTAACTGTTCAATTGTCACCTTCAATGAAAAAAGCGGGCAAATACAGATTAAGGCTTGGTGAAAAAGTGTTTACAACAGAGTATTAGAAGAGCTATATAAGGTCTTATGCCTTAAGTACTGCCTATTTTCCTCTATGGGACCTAGGTGGCAGATGTTTTCAATGCATGTGCAAATGTGCTCTAGAGACTGAACTGGATGTAGTGCAGGCACCTTTACCCTGTTTTTGAAGTAATATTTTTGTTCCAAAAGTGTTTCTCCCTAGCTTATTTTACTAAAAGCACACTTTAGAAGCTGGACAAGGATAAAGCTGCTGTATCATGTCTACTTTGGCTCTTAGAAATGAGCAGTTTATCCATCCTGAAGTTCTCTCCCACTTCAAGTTCAGTCCACAAACCAGATTCTTCAGCTGTTCTGAATAACATCACAAAAATTACTGTTTCTAATTTTTAAATTACTCTTTATTAAAGAGTGACATTTGTAGTCAATTACTGAAAATGAAGCACTTCAACATAGTTGAAAACCTTTAACCACTTCAATAACATTTAATATAGGCATCACTTGAACTCGCAGGTGAAGTATACATGTCACATGGCATCTGCTCCAAGTTCATTAGTGAAGCTCCACATCTTGCAGTCTTTAAACAAATGTGCAATCAGTTCCAAAACAGGTAATCAGGCATTCACTTTCCGGAATATAACAGTTTTCCTGTGTTCTTATTTTTGTCATGTATAGAAATGCTGCTCAAAGAGTAACACTGACAGGTTTTCTGGAGTAGAGTCTGGTTGCCCTAGTGGAAAAGGAAAATGGAAGATAAACACATTTTCAGGGGGACAGATGAGTACACTGTAGTTCACCAGCACATGGAAAAAATTCCATGAAGGCAATTATGTGCTATATGTGGTCTTTCCTTTTCTCCTTCTTGAATTTTCCTCTGAGTTTCTATGAAATTTAGTGTCATGAGCCACAAATCAGGCACTAGGAATTGCCTGCAGGAGTTTGTATCAAGACAGTATATCCCACCTTGTCAAAGAGGACATTCAGCCTTCCAAGTCAGAACTGAACAATCTGAGAAATAAGAACAGCTGCCAGGAATGCTGCACTTCCATTGAAATCTGGTGACGCATTTTCTTCAGTATGTTTTAATCTTCAGTCTGTTTGATTTATCAGCCCCATAATCAACACCTATGTTATTTTCCTCTACCATAGTGCAGGCACCATACACATGCATCAAATGGAACATTTTGTAATTATGAGTCTCAGCTTTGTGTTTGCTTAACAAATGCTCCTAGCTTGTGAATATACCCTTACAGGCACAAGGCAAAATCTCAGAAGCAGACATGGAGATGAGTAAGTTTGCCCAAGGCAACTGGCACAAGGATAAGCAAAACTGGAATAAAACAAGTGTATGCACAAAGTTGGCCTGCTTCTATTTGCCTCCAAATTCTCAGCTTTAAGCTAATATTTTTCTACAGACTTTTGGTACGACTTCCAGTGCTACATATATAGACCAGAATCTTGCCAGTGACATGCACTCACATATAGCAGATGCTGAAATAAGAAGTACTAACTACTAGTGCAACGCCCTCCCACCTCTGGAAGGCAGCTTCCAAGAGCTGGAGTGGGCGGCATTTTGGTAGTGCCTGGCTGCAGCCAGAGGAAAGATACATGGTCCTCCCAGAGATCCTGGGGTGGAGGGGAGGAGCACATATGGAACTTCATCTGTGGAGTATGATACCATACACAGCTGTCTGCAAAATCGCTACAATTGCCACTGAAGTAAGTAGTATTCAGCTAGCCTTACACATATCTCTTGGAAGATGGCTAAAAAGTACTCTACCATTCACCTTCATAGTCAATACATACCATAAAAAGGTATATGTTCCTACTAAGGACTGCAATGAATTGCACAAAAAATTGCTTGGGGGGTTAGTTCTGACAGGAGAAGCTTTTCCAAAAGCTAACCAGCTGAAAGCCTAGCTACACATTACAGTTTCTCACGTGGGGCCCAACATAAGTATGGGAGAAATGTGTGGCTCTCCCTCAATCTTAACCTCCATGATCAAAGTTAAAGAGTATCTGGAGGACCACAAGTCCATTATTTCTACTTCAGAATCCAGAATCCTTTCTAGATAAAGTGAGGCACCTGACTCAGGTAACCGATCCTGAAGGGCAGTGGTAGCATCCCTTTTAGGAGTATTTGTGATGCTGTTCTACTAGATGTAACTTCCTATACGTTGAGCAATACAGTTTATTAAGGGAGGACTGTCTAAATGAAAGCCTCACAACTGCCTTTCTTGCAAGATGGAAATCACACAGTTGGAAGAGACCCCCTGCTAGGCAGGAACACCCACCAAAGCATTCCTAGCAGATGGCCATCCAGCCTCTGCTTAAAAACCTCCAAAAGAAGGAGACTCCACCACACTGCGAGGCAGCATATTCCACTGCCAGACAGCTCTGACCCTCAGGAAGTTCTTCCTTTGTTCCACTACTGGCTTCACCCATTAGCCAGTCCCCGCAGCTGCTTTTATAAATAAGGAAGGGCAATGGTCCAACACACACATCTTGGATCTCCAAGAGACCTGTTTGCATTCCTGGGCTTTCCTAGCACCTTTAAGTACCCAGAATCCTCAAGAATTCTGGAGACCCTGTGTGTTATTTTGCATCATTTCCTTTGGTCATGCTGCAGGACCTCTACTCCAACAAGCTCAAGTCAACACACATAGTTCCCCTCCTTCCCACTTCGTCCTCACAACAACCCTGTAAGGTGGGTCAGGAAGAGGAGAAGCTTGCCTAAGGTCATCAAACAGCTTGAGAAAGCACACTCTTCCACATTTCACTGAAGAAAGCTGGGACACTTGTGGCCCAGCAAATCAAGAGCGTGGTTAAAGAGACCGCAAAAGTTATAAACGAGAACACATCAGCTAAGAAAGGCTGTAACTCTTTTACTTCTGCCTGAGCCCACAAAGACCATTTCCGCACTAGACCGTTATAGCGCTATTATTCCACTTTCAACATCCTATGGAATCTTGGGGTTTGTAGTTTACTGCGGCCAAAGAGCTCTCTGGCTGAGCACTCTAAAGGCCCCTCCCTAAACTGCAAAAGCCCAGGATTCCACAGGATGTTGAAAGTGGAATGATAGCGCTATAACAGCCTAGCGCAGAAACGGTCTGAGATGGACAAGACCCTAGCCTCTCCTCCCTCCCTCCCAATTAAGTGAGGGCAAACTATGCCTGCACTCTGGCTCCCTTTGGCAGCAATGGAAAGCAGAAAGCGGGAGGAGGAAGAGGGAAAGACCGGGGCATTTTAAAAGGAACCAAGAAAGCGGGAGGACAGAATATTAACTGAGGCCAGCCCTGCCAAACTGGGACATTTGGGGAATACAGAACAGGGATCCTTCCCCATTCCACGCCACACGGCTGTAACCACTAGGCCGCACTGCACTGGATTTTTTTAAAAAGAGTCAACACGGATTCTTTCCCTTCTGCGGGTGTGAGAGAACCATTCATGCTTCGGAGGGAGGAGGGCGTCCCCCCCGTTCCCCTCTCCCTCCCTCCTTCCCTGCCACTGACTCACCCCCTGCGGCTGCGTCCAACTTTAGGGCAGGAAATACACAAACACGAAGAGAACCAAGTCGAAGAGGAGCATGAGCCATAAGTCCAGCCAGTAGGACGTCCCGGAAAGCGCGGGGCTCCGGGTCACGTCCCCTGCCGCCCCGTTCGCTTGTCCGGCCGCCGCCGCCGCGGCCGCCGCCGGGTTCGCGACGCCCCGCTCCGTCCTCCGGCGCTCTTGGCCCTCCGCGCCCTCCATCGCTTCCCGGACGCGAGGCGGCCGCTCGCTCGCTCGCTCGCTTGCGCGTGCGCGGAGGGAGAGCGACGCCGAGGAGACGCGCTCAGGGCAGCCCATAGAGCAGCGGCTGGGGGGGGGAAACGGCGTAGCACTTCCGGGACGCTCTGAAAACCGCCTCGATGAGCTGGGTGTCGTCCTAACCTTCTCCGATTCCCGTGACGTTAAAAACTATCTGCTGGTATTGCTGCTGTGTGCCTCCAAGGTCATTTCTGCACTACACTCTTATAGCGCGATTATTCCACTTTCAACATCCTATGGAATCCTGGGGTTTGCAGTTTAGGGAGGGGCCGGAAAGTGGAATAATCGCGCTATAAGAGTGTAGTGTGGAAATGGCTCAAGTCGCTCCGGACTTATGGCGACCTTAAGGCGAACCTATCACGTGGTTTCCTTACCAAGGCCATTTCCGCACTTGCTTCTTAGAGTGCGATTATTCCACTTTCAACATCCTGTGGAATTCCGGGGTTTGTAGTTTACGGAGGCCCAAGAGCTGTCAGGCTGAGAGTTCTAAAGGCCCCTCCCTAAACTGGATGCCATAGGATCGTGAAAGTAAAATAATAGAACTATGCCAGTGTAGCGCGGGGAGCCCCTGCAGCCCAGCAACAACAACGAAGTAATGATTTGCTGTCCTGTCCTAATACAGAAAATCTCTTTCACAGGACAGGAAGAAACGATCATCCTTTATACATGGTTTTGGAATATAATTTCCATCGTCTATTATCATTTGCCACGTGGCTGATAGGAGATGCAGTCTCACCCCAGTGATCACAGATCATCCGTCTGCGCTACAACAGGCCTGGGGAGCGTGGTGGTTCTATACGTGTTGTACTCCAGTCCCATCGACTCGAGGAAGCATAACCAAGGGCAAAAAAAGGATCACAGGAGTTGCAGCTCAGGAATAGCTGGGCAGCCACATGTTTCAAATACGTCTTCTACATACTGATCTAGCTCTTTTTCAAAGGGAGACTGCTGAATTGCAAGTTATAAAATGCTCAGTTCTGTCAATCTGGGTGTGAATAGAGTTGACTCTTAATTACCTGTGGTTAATTTATTCTTTAATACTAAGATGATTGTGTTAATTACTGCTGTTACAAAGAGTCATCTTCCTTGTGATCAATGGATGCTGATTTATGGTGACAATGTCCTAAGATTTTCTTGGCAAGCTTTATTCAGATGAGGTTTCAACTGCTTTTCTCTCAGGCTGAGAGTGTGTGACTTTCCGTCATACATTGGGTTTCCATGACTGAGTATGGATTCGAACCTTCGTCTCCTAAAGGTCTGGTCCAACACTGCACAATAGTGGCTCTTTTGCATACATTGTAACTAAATGTCACAAACTGCACTTTTTAAAAATTCCATTGCCATTTAACATGAACCTAACATTGTGTCTCCATGAACTGAACTGAACGGTTATGGTATAATAAAACTTATAAATGCAACTGCAGAGGGTTGCCAGTTCAAGATTCTTCCAGGCCCTAAAGCCTTAAACTTAGGGATGGCCCTTGGTGATGTCATTAAGGGTCATGCATTAAGTACCAGCCACAGCTCCTCACAACTTGTCATTCAGGCATGCACATACAAAGAACAAGTCAAGTAAGTTTATTACGGCAAATAGCCAGCAATTACAAAGAACATATTTTCCTGTTGGAAATTAAGATCGAAGTCCTAGCTAAAGGGGTTGTTCCCAGAGCAAGGAAACTTCTCACTTAGGGAGAAGCAAGTGGCACTACAACCACTAGGAAGAAGAAGAAGGTAACTAATGTCCTGGTCTTGGAGGGAGAAAAGAAGAGGCAGGCACAGATCCATCATATCTAGGCCCAGATGTTGATGAACAGCCCTTCCTCCACCCCAACGACCACTTCTCTGGCCTTGGAGAGAGAGAAAAAGTGCCTAGGCCTAAGGCAAAGGCAGTATCTGTTGGACTTAATCTCTTCCCACGCTGCCATTCCCTTTTTCCTTTTGTTTCACGTCTTAATCAGATTGTAAGCCTGAGGGCAAGAAACTCTTTTGTTGTTCCTTTACTTGGAAAGTTCCATGTACAGTGATGGTGAAGGGGTTAAATCCAAGGAATTGCTACTTGAATAGGAAAAATAAGCGAATTGAATTGAGTCTCTGAGTGAAATAGCAGATGTCTTTGTCTTATCTCAATTTTAAAGAATGGCCTTGCAACACTCACTCAGGCGTCTGGGAACTAAGAGGGAGTAGGCATACTCCCTACTACCTCATTTTGGCCATATGCATCATTTTGTATCATTTTCTAACTAACTCTTTGTTCTCTTCTGTACACGTGTGTGGAAAGTTAACCAAAGATCTTTTTCTTCTGTGATGGGCTGGCTAAATGAATGATTGATTGCTGACATAGAAGACCAAAGGTATATAGTGATGCTACCTTAATTAATCTGCACGACAATCCTGAAAATAATTGTCGTCCTTGCGCAAGTAAATTGTTAACAATAAAAAAGGCTTTTTGATTTTTCCCTGGAAACCTGGTCTTCGTCTCTTTTCTGGCCACAACAATGGTACTATGTAAATAAATGATAATAATAACAACAAAGTAGATGCATAGACTCTCTGGAGTCTCGCATTTCTCTTGCAAATTGTGGTAATCTGCTTTAATAACTGAGTTGGAGCTATGCACACAGCACTTTTCTGTTGTCCATAAATTTGCCTACCAATAGTAGAGAATCTGGATCCTTGGATCCAGCCGGCCCCTCCCAAAACTACAAACCCCAGGATTCCATAGGATGTTGAAAGTGGAATAATAACTGTATAACAATCTAGTTCAGAAATGGCCCTTGCTTTCAAAGTCCTAACCCTCTTTCTTTTGGAGTAGAACTAACAGCTGTTTATAGAAATCAATGGGAAAAACTCAGGATTTTACTGAATCTGTGATGGGTTCTCTGTGGGAGGACATCTTAGAAGAGCAACCTGTCTGTATGCAATGTTTGTATGCAAACAATGAATGAGAAAAGCTGCAGCTCAATTTGTCCATGGAGGAGATCTGAAGTGGTAATATAACAAGACTGATCTCCACTAGAACGCTAAGGAATACAATCCTCCCTCCACATTTGCAGGTTTGACCTTTACGAATTTGATTATTTGTGAGCATGAGTGCCTTCCCTTCTATACTCTTCCTCCCATTCCCATGTATTTTGCTCCTGTGTAGAGAACTTGTGCCAAGACAAAAGGGAAGGGAACTGGGGGAGGCTTGAAATCTTTCCTTTCCCTCTCTGGTGATCCCTCCTTTGCATTCCCGTTAAAACGGAAGGGAGTGGGGGTGGGGGTGGGGGTGGGAGATGTTTCTCATGAGCCTTCCTTTCCTTCTCTAGAGATCCCCCACCCATTCCCATGCATTTTCCCCATTTTACATGTGAATGGGAAAGGGAGTACCCCAGAAAGGAATGGGAAGGGGAGGGGGGAGAGTTATTTGCATTTTTTCTACTCTTATGAGTCTTCTGTATCCTGAAATCTCGGGAGAACAGAAGGATCACTGTATTTCATATTAAAAGGGGTATTTTTGGCTGAAGATCCCAAATAACCTCAGTCCCATATTTAATCTGCAATGTCAGTCGTTGACAGCGCTGCAAAGTTTTTTCAGTGCTGACCACTGATGTCCAGGGATGGAGATAACAATGGAAGGATGAAGAGTACAGGAAGGGTTGTGATGTAAGTGTCTTAATTAAAGTGATAACAGTACTGCACAACACTGCAGGATTTGTGTGAGCTGTTTTCTCAGCCAGAACTTGAACAGTTACTTTTTAAAAGTAATTAATTTTCATTACTCACTGCAGTGTTTGAAAAGTAACCTTTTACCATTATTTACTACAGTGGTGAAAAAGTAATTTGTTGCATTGGGCTGCTGTGCTCATTGATTTTCTGTAAGCTTTTTGAGAGAAATTCTTTAGGAATGATAAAAGAGTGGGATGAAACTTAAAAAAATTCCTGTCCAAATGCTTTAAAAATGCCCTTTTAAAGGTAGTATTGGAAAGTCACAGAAAACCATTACTCATTCTGCCAGTGAAGTAACTGCACTCTTCCTTGTTCAATTTCTTTTGAAATGTAACTTCAATACACCCTTGTGTCATAAACCACTGTATCCTACCCACTTCCTCGTCTAATCTGCAATACCCTACAATATTTCATAGATCAAGACCAGGAGATGCAAGGCCAAGCAACATCAGAGTGTGGTCAACAGGGCAAAAGGTATTAAAGAGGGAAAAACACAGAAGTTAGGAGTTTTAAGTTTGCCTGAGCTGATTGGAAAGGGCAATATGCCTTTTCTTTTCATCCCCTGTGGAGTTAACTGATTGCAAATTACTTTTTCACTTTAAACTGACTTTGTAGCAGTTGAGGTAAGATGAGGACCAAAGAAGGAAGTCCGGGGAAGAGAGAGTAACTGGAGCAATTTTAAAGCAGGTGAAAAAGGGGGATGGGAGATGATTAATCAGGACTGGGACAGTTAGAGGGTATGTTAAGGCTATGCTGCCTAGATCTGCTCAGATTTGTAGTTCCAGAGCATCTGGAGAGCCATATGACTCCATATCTTTTTCAGGGGTGCTTTCTACTTATCTGTGCAGTCTGTGCAATATGTAAATAGATGCAACGGTTACAAAATAGGAATACGCCTCCATTAACTTCTTCCCCAAAGAAATCAAGTCCATTGTAATTACTCTGCAAATGTTCAATATTTAGGAATGCAAGGTGGGCGTAACAAAGGGAACATTCAGAGTAAGAGATGAATTGATACTTTCATGTCCACTTTCATGTCTTTGTGAAGACAATCTTTCTGAATAAAAATTCCTTAGGCTGCTAATTGTGCTGTTCAGGAAATTCTGGGAGTTGTAGTCTAAAAAGTAACATTTCCAAGCTATGCTTAGTCCATAATTCAAGCAAAATGAAACATCTTTAGATTCCACTGATTTCAACTTGGAACATTAAGTACATATTTAAGTCTTACTTAAGTACATATTTAAGTCTGACTCAAATTGTACTAAAAAATATTTGTCTCTGGTTCTGTTGTGCCCTTCATTTTTAAGCCTGTTTAATCATTGTTCCTTGGTCTGTTAATCAGGCTCATCAGTTCTTATAAGATTTGTATTGTAAAAAGGGAGGTATTTTTAAAAGTTTATTTAGTACTGATACACAAAACTGATGGAATGAAAATGTGTCTCAGAGTAGAAACCATGTTTATTTTCCTCTCCATTTATAAAAAGGTAAATATTACTTGTAGCCTTAGTAACTCCATTTATCTAAATATACATAGGCATGAAAGATAAATAGTTAATTTGTTATAGCACATGGACAAAAGTAGCAGAACTTAGTTGCTCTGTCCTTGCTGGGAAAACTACTGTTTCTATAAACAAAGTACAACCATTCTTCCAGTGGGCTTCAGTTCCTGGCTGTTATTCAAGCTCTCTTGAAGATTCTCTTAGCTGTAACTCCTTCATAGGTGTATGTCTGAAATTTTTAAAAAACAGGTCAGAATGTTACTGAGCTTACAAAGATCGCATTTACAAAATTACACTTCTGAAGGACACTCTGATTCACATGTTTAAAAAGAAGAGGTGTTTTCCTATGGCAGGGTGGACAACTTGCCATTCTCTAGATGTTGCTGGATTGTAATTTCCATCACTCCCAGCCAGTATAGCGAATGGTGATGAATGATGGAACATATAGTCCAACAACATCTGGAAGGCCATAAGTTGTGGAGCCCTGTTTTTAAGGAGGTATAAACAATTCAAAACTGTATCAAAGCTTTATTGTCAAATAAAGCCTATAAACAGCACACTCAGGTTCATGTTTCAGCTCCAAAAAGGCCCTTTCCGCACGTGGAGGGGGAAACGGGGAAAAACACTCTAAAACGGAGATTACCGGCAGCCGGGTAAGTCCGTCGCCATGCGGAGCAGTGCGATCTCGCTGTTCCGCAGCCCTCTGGCATCCAAAATGGCGGCCTCGGCATCCAAAATGGCGGCTTCCTGCTGGTGGAGACTCTCCATCAACCGGAGAAGCTCGCCAGCCTAAAGCTCACCCCTGGCAGATCTGCAGGCACACACTAGTGTGCGCCTGCAAATCTGCACTGGAGCGCGGCGATGGAGCTGCATGGGGCTGTGCGCTCCGTGCTTTTTAAAAACCTCTGAAAAGAGGTTTTTAAAAAACATGCCACACCACTAGTTCCAGTCGCTTCAGAGCGGATTGAGGTGCGGAACTACGAAAAATAGTCCGCCCCAATCCACTCCACGGTGCAGAAGACCTCCGATGGAGGTCACTCTGCACCGTTTTAATACCCCGGTGCAGAAAGGGCCTTAATTGGCCACACATACTTATGAATCATTATTTAATCTTCACATGGGGAATTTGTTTAGCTACTATAATAGGGCTGCAATCCTGGGTTAGGTAAGGTCCCCAACAGTTTCTTTCACATTACATAGTTATAATATACTGCTTTAACTGCTGTGGCTGTATCCTACTGAATCCTGGGATTTGTAATCTGATAAGGCACTAAAGCTCTCAGGCAGAAATTACCAATTGCAACACTCCAATAAGATGAAGCTATGGCACTTTAAGGACATCAAATTGCTATAATTGTTTTGTATAAAAGAGGTCCAAGCCCCACAGGAGCTCAGGGGCAATTTTAGGAGATAAAAAAAAATGAACGGTGTAGCCTAATGCTTTTTCTGAAGCATTCACAGAAGGAAAGGAAAACATAAACCAGGGGTTGGGATTAGGGAGTATTCTAGCTGCCGCTGGAAGTCAGGGGACTGTTTCTTAAGGGAAGGTTGGCTTACAAGTTTGAGATAGATGTTCACACACACCAACAGTTTTGTTTGTTTCTGTATAGATTGTTTCACCCTGAGGGAGGTGTGTGTGTGTGTATGTGTCTCTGTGTGTGTGGTTTAGATATTTTGTTTTTATCTTATTTTCTTTCGTCATGGCCATGTGTGTGTCATGTGGAAACAGACAGGGAAGAGTAGAACCCAAAGCCAGTAAACAACAGACTGTTTCCACAAGCGTGGTTAGAAAACCCCAGACTGCCATTCTCGATTCCTCCTGTAGGTTGCTATTTCAGCATGGCTGCTTTCAAAGCCTGGAATAATTGGGTCTTGGATGAGAAGACACCGACAGCTCAGCTGTTTGAATTTGTCTTGAATTTGTGTAACCTGATCCTCTTGAGATATAGCTGTGCTGCCTTCTTAAGACTATCTTTGTGTTTTCTGTCAGGCAGTCCTTAAGAAGACATCTCAATGCCTTGTGGTTAAAATGACAAAGAAACTGTTACTGCAGTTTAGGCCTACCTGGCGATAGCACCCGATATCACTTTTATATCATAATTCGGCCTTACCATACCACCCCTCTCCACATGTTCGTGAGGCCTCCGGACAAGCACAAAACTAGGCTCGGCACTTAACTGCTGAAATACTCTCAAATAATACAGGCAAGCCAGAAATAGCCAGATCACAGCTTCAGGGACCTCCCCGGCAAACACCATATCATGTATGCGCGCTACCTACAGAAGGCTCCTTGCCCCGAGCAGGCAACTTGACAAAGGCTGAACCATCCACTGTCAAGCGTTGCGCATTTACATACTGGCTACACCATTGTTAATTCGGCTCTGATTCCATCATGCTAAATTGTGACCTTTTGGAGACACTGTCTTGCACCCAAAACTCATTGTTGTCCCCGAATAAGACACAGCCTGCAGTCACACTTCTCCCTATAAAAACCCCTGATTCCAAGACCTTCCTCGGATCGCTCTCGAGTTCCAGACCGCCTTGCTGCCGCATTGCTTGGCGAGCTTCCCTTCAGCTCCACGTGCTGAGCCACACCGAACCCCAGCATCACGATTCTCTACCTTCTTCCGGGCTTCAGGAACAGGTTTCGTATCACCCGAACCAACTATCCCTCTGAAAATCCTGCTATCTTACTCACACCTTTATTTTCCTTAGTTATCTGTGTGTGTGTGTGTTGCTTACATTGTATGCCTGTATTTAATAAAAATCATTTATTATTTTCAAACCGGTCTGCTTCTTGACTTGGCCTGACCCCGTAAACACTGGGTTACAAGATCCTGCTAAGTTACCCTGCCTCTCATAACGCTAAAGCAGTGCTTACAGCTAATTTTCCCCATCTATAGTTGAGCACATTTTGGTGTCCCTCACAGGACCCCCCAGTAACCAGAGTAACAAAACCAGAAGTGTTATTGTAATTTCTATCAATAATAGCATTAATGATATTTGACAAGACATGTCATTCCTCAGATCTTCTATTTTTGGAAGCACAACTATTTCAGAAACCTAGGTGGGAGATGTGCCAACAACTGCAGAAGGGGTAAGAGTGGTGTAATAAGTTGTGACAGACTGAGCCACTGCCAAAGAGAGCTCTATGTTCATAGAACACTGTTGGATATAGAAATAGATCCTGTATTACAGCTTCCCCAAACTAATGTCATTCCCTACATATAGGTTGGATTACTAGTCTGATTATCCACAACCAGCATGCCAAACACAACTGGATTGTGCCAGATTGAGGAGGATGGCAAACTGGTATATGGGAGAGCGAAAACAGCAGTCTTGGAAGAAGCCAGATGTTTGTAGAAGTACATGAAGTGTTTAGGCAAAAGGTCAATGGGGAACGAGGCTCCCAAATAAGTATACGAAAAAATCCTATTGCTACCAAGAGTTTGGTAAGGACAGACTGTTTTGGATGGTGAGAAGACATGTCAAGGATTTCCTAACCACATCAGAGATATGCAGTGAGGTTTTTATGTTATGTTTTCTGCTTTTTGAACCAAAAAGTAAGCTGAACATAACTACAATCGGCCCTCCACATTTGTGGGTTTGACTTTCATGGATTTGATTATTTGTGAACTTTGTCAACCCCTGACCCTCCACTTTTTCCAGGGGAACCTTCCCTTCTGGAAACTCCAATCAGGCCACAGAGCCCTTTAGAAACCTGCTTCTGCTCCTCCTCCTCCACCAGCTGCTGCCTGGCCACCTAAAGATGGCGCCCAACTCAGTTTCTTAGTACCACAAACCTTCTCCAGATGCCCCACCCACCTACCCAAGGACTGAGATGGGCAAGAGAGGAAGTATAGGGCCACCATGAAGACCCCCCCCCTTTCCCTGATTTGGGTTAGATGCTGGGTGCCCTCCCTCTCTACCATGACTCGGCCCCTTTCCCACAGATGTACACACACTTTGACATTTGCAGTTTTTCTACTTTTGCAGGGACCCTGAGCCCCTAACCCTAGTGAATGTGGACAGCTGACTATAGTGTCTTTTTGCCTTTCTGAAGCATATTCATTAAACAAGCACAACTGATTGCTCACAAAAACCCAACCAACCTATCCAATGCTGCTACTTTTACTAGTCTACTATGCAGCAAGGCAACTCTTGTTGTATTTTGTATATTTTTCACATATTAACTGAAATGCAGAGAGAGAAAATAGTTGCAAAAATTTAGATCAAGAGTATATAAAATCAGTCTTATACCAAGCCTCAAAATATTGCCATCTTGTGGCAAGGTGACAAAAAAAATCTGTTATCCTTTATTCTGAGGAAGGGCAAACCAAATTTGGATTTATATTTCTATCCCTAAAGAGCTCAGTAAGGCGTGCAGAATGCTGACTGCTAGGGGAATGGAGCAGAAAACAGGGGAAGACACAGTGTAATAGAATTTCTTAAAAGAGGGCAAGACTGGCTAGCATTTCGAACACGATCACTGAATGTGGTGATAAGTTGTGACAGGCTTCGGTTGCGACAAACAGATTTTGTTGGTGCTTCAAACAGACTGACGTTCCGCAAGGAGACTGTTGAGAGCTTGCTCAAAGTGTAATCTTAACAGATTGGAAACTGGAGACAGATGCTGTACCTTTAATGGTTGCATAGAAAAGGGAATTTCAACAGGTGTTGCTTGTCGTGCTATCAGCTAACAAGCCACACCTACAGAAACACTCACTTCTCTGTGTGTGGGTGGGTGCAGGTGCACATGCATGTTCAAGTCACCTGTTGATTTATTATGACCCCATAAATTGCATAGGGTTTTCTTAGGCAAGGAATACTCAGAGGTGGTTTTGCCAGTTCCTTCCTCTGAAATATACACAACCATTAAAGGCACAGGAGACCTTTCCAGTTTTTACTCTGGCAATCTTAATCATAGCTTTTCCACTTCACTTAAACTACACATTCCCCTCTATTTTGTTCTTCAGAATCAGGGTTTGAGAATATTTCACTTGCTTTTTATCAAGAAGTAAATGTGATTTTTAAACAGACAAACCCATCCATCCATCGTTCCTGACAAACTTACCTGTACCATTTCATTTCCTACAAGTTCTCTTAGTGCTTTAAGTTCTTTCCCAGTATCTTTTCGTATGAATGTGCCTACTAGCTGACCATCTTCCAACTCCCAGTTACCCTGCAATGCGAAAAAAGAGATCAACATATGTTTTGATATGGTGAACACTACATGTTTATAAAAACTGCCCCAAACCAAAGCACAGGAGTCACTTTTATTTGTATCCACTTCAGCAACAAGACTTTTCAAGCAAGAATAAACCATCACAGGAGAGAAGGTTTTTTACCTGGAGTTCAGTTCCATCTGCCAAGTTGTAGTCAAAGGTCTCTCCCAGAGTGAACACTATTTCTATGGTACGGAAATTGCTGGACTCTTTGACTGTGAACTTGTTTCCTTCTTGTTTGATTGTGATCTTCAGGTTGTCATGGGCTCCTACTTTTCTCTTCAGTAAATTAATACCTAGGAAGATAAGAGGGAAAGCAAGAGTTCTTTTCTGCCAAAAACATTTTTTTTTCAAAGAATAGAGATGGGCAATATTGTAGTGTTATTAGTGGCTAGAAAAAATGGTATAGTTGCTGGGAGATACAGATTAGGATCCATACCGTAAAGTTCCCAGGAGTATGCTAGAACCAGCACAGTATTTCAAGACAAATTTATTTTGCAGTATTCTTGTGGGGATAAAATAGGGTGTGTGTGTGTAAGGCATTATACAGAGATAATAAACATAAATATATATAAATAATAAACATAACATGAATAAAATGGTGTGCCTGAGTTTTGATTTCTTTATGTTCACTATTGCAACTCCAAATAACTTGATAAAATCAAGAAGATTTGTAAGGAGGGGGAATTGTGCCTGAAAGCACCAGATCCTGTCTGATCTTGAGAAGCTAAGCAGGGTCAGCCCTGGTTAGTACTTGGATGGGAGATCACCAATGAATACCAGGTTCTGTAGGCTATATTTCAGAGGAAGGAAATAACAAACCCTTTCTGAATAGTGTTTGCCTAAGAAAACCCTATGAAATTAATGGGGTTTCCATGAGCTGACAGGAACTTAATGGCAGATACATATGATCCAGACTCCAGAAAATCAACTAACTTGTTGTATTGGTTTCAATTGGTCCACTCTTAAAGCATGGCTTGATCCAAGTTTTTGTGCCATTAACACTTAAAGAGACAAAGGCCTAAATTCAGTTGCTATTCCCAGGCTAGAGTAGATTATTGAATCAAGTGCTGAATGGTAAGTTAACTCCTATGTAAATCCCATTATTTTAACAGGTCTTCTCTAAGTGGAACTAACAATTGCATTTAGGCCAAAGATTTCAGCTGGTGAACCACTGCTCTAGCGCTTCACTAAAGTACAATCCCCAGGTTCACACAGAAGGCAGCCATGGCAATTAAAGTGGAATAATAGCACTGTAATTACATAGTGTAAAAAGCCACCAGACCTTTTCAATACAATGATACAGTAGATAGAAAGTAAAAAGAATGCATATCTTACCCATTGCTTCCATAAACTTCTCATAGTTTTCATTCTTCTCCACCTTCCAGGTGCCATCAAATGCCATGACTGCCAGCTGTTATCGGGGGAACTTCAAGCAGAGATGATTTTTTTCTCCACACAACCAGAAGTGCACCTCAGCTTTCTCAGGAAGATATATACTTTCTCTTATCTTGAAAGCAATTCACACACTGATGTGGCTGACTAAAGTGCAATTAGTCACATCAGTTATCCGCTGTATTGATTCTAGGTCTTTACTTGGGGAGAAAGATAGTCTGTGGAGTTATTTGTCTATTTTCTTGTTGATGTTAATTGTGATTAATGAATTCACAGTCTCTACAGGACCCCTTAGAGTAACAGACTGAGTTGGTTCTTGGTAAAAACGACTGTCAGGTTAGTCCCTTGGTTTAATTAAAACTCTGCCTATTCTAACAAGTGAGTAATAATATTTGTCCAAGCAAAGAGCACAGGGTTTTTTCTTTGTTCTCTCCTGCCAGGTTTTGCTGGGAAGGTGCTCCATTCTTTACATTATAGAGTCTACAATGAGCATGGGAAACATGATTGGGAAACTATTTCTTGACTATATTTACTCTGGAAAATGCCGGATGTTTTTCACCCCAGACCTGGGCTTTGTGCCTCTTGGATTTTAATTTCTGCAATTCTAAAATGCACCTGATGTAAAGTTTTGACTGGAAATCATTCAAGGCAAACAAGATCAGGTTGTGCTGAACAGTGTGTCTGCTGTTATCGTGTCTGTGTTCAAAGGGGCAAAAGGGAGCATCTACACAGAATAGATTTGATATCAGGCTTTTCTATATTATGACAGTTAATTACTGCAATATATATTCAGGCAGGTTTGCCTCTCACAAATAAAATAAAATGCTTCAGAGTTTACTTTCTCCTCATCTTATCATACTGCATTCTCTCTTTTAAGAGGATTGTGAAACATATTTGGACCTCCAGATGTTTTTGCTCACAATTCACACTACACTACCCAGTAGACTCAATACTAAAGAATTGTAGTGTAAAATATCTGGACTATTCAGCCCTGTTGTAAAGACTTCAAGATAAATAGAATACTAATACTAACTTCCTGTACTTTTCCTCATCTGTCTTTAGAGCAAGAGTGGTTATCCCGGGAACTTCTTAGGGATGCTGAACTGCAGTTCTGAACAGCCTTGGCCGCCATAGATAATGGTGAGGAATGTTGGGAGATGCAATCCAACATCATCTGGAGGGCTGCATGATTCACAGCCCTGACTTAGAACTGCCATACTTTCTGGGGTAAGACTAGAGGGTCCAACATTTCTCCTCCTCTCCCTCCACTCCCCCCTCCCCACTTTTATTGTACAGGTAAAGTAAGAGGGCAGAAAAGATTGAGCTTTTTAGATGCCTGATCATTAGAACTGACAAGGGCCATTTCTTCACTACACTGTTATAGTGCCATTATTCCACTTTCAACATCCTATGGAATTCTAGGGTTTGTAGTTTTCTGAGGCCAAAGAGCTCTCTGGCTGAGAATTCGAAATGCCCCTCCCTAAGCTGCAGACCCTAAGATTCCATAGGATGTTGAAAGTGGAATAATAGTGTTATAGCAGCGTAGTGAGGAAATGGTCGAGGTCACAGATTGATTTCAAGACCTCTGGCTGCTGCATGTAAAACATGTGCTCTTCGCTGATCTTCACAAACTGTGCTTCTTGATTAGCAGTGAGGAGACAAAGGGTGCAGTGGTTCAGTTGTACATAAAAAAATGTTCTGCATATGTTCCCCAAATGTATATGTTTATCAGGGAGGAAAGAAAATAGAGAAACAGATGACTGACAAATGAAATTGCAGAGGTTGTAAAACAACACTAATTATAGAATTAATTTTCAAACCTAATTTTCAAACCTAATTTCCAAGCTCTGAAAAGAACTAAGATGAAAGAGACAGTGTGGAGAAGAGAAGAGAGTTTCAAGTGGAAGATAACAGTGTCTGATTGCTGTGTAAAATTCTGTGCAACAGGCAGTGTGATTACACAGCAAAAGCCTTATCTGGAAAACTCCACATTCATATTTGCAACCAACTTCTCCTATTCATATCTCACTTCCCTACCCAGGTTTGAGGTCAAAATGACTCCAATTAGTCTGAAAGGAGGGGGCAGCAGATCGCTATATTGTCCTGAACATTGGCCCTGGAACCATTTAGCAGGCGGGATGCCAGGTTGGAAATTGGTTCACTTTAGCTCCAATTCTCAAACCGTATTTTCTGAGAGATAAGATAAGCACTTCCAGCATGGTGTAGTGGTTTGAGGATTGGCTCTGGAGACCAGGGTTGGAATTCCTGCTCCATGGATACCCACTAGGTGACTTTGGGCAAGCCATACTCTCTCTGCCTGAGCCTCAAGAGGAAGGCAAAGGCAAACCCACTCAGTAAATCTTCCCAAGAAAACCTTATGAAGTCATACAACAACAGGGGAAACTGGTCATTCAGTGTGAAATGCCAATGTTTATTTTACTCCTGCTACTGGGGATCAAAGTCTACCATGAAAAAGAGATGCCCAGAATCAATGTACTTAACAGGTGCCAACAGAGGTAATAAAGCACCTGTCAAAGTGCTCAGCGAGAACAGCAGGGCTTGGAAAAGTTACTTCATGGATTAGATTTCCCTCAGTCCCCCAACCAGCATGACCACTCTAAAGGAGAGTTTGAAGCTGGTAGCCACGGCCAATATTTGACATTTCAACATTTCTCCAACTTTCTGTACAACTTTCCTTTTTCTGAGCAATTCGGCTGTGAACTCTCCTGTAACAGGATGGAGATATGTACTTTTGAAGTTCCACAAAGCCACTCTTTTCTCTGAGTAGCAGCAGCAGCAATTATAGTATCAGGGACTGGCAGATAGAAGTGTTGCACAGGCACTCCTTCCAGATGAAGTTTTTATCATGCACTCATCACCTTACCTCATGCAAAGAATTTTAAAGGTCTTAGTGTTTTGATCTTTCCCTTGTAAACCTGCTGTGTCTTCCTGCCATGTATTCCATCTTTTTTCTTACTTCAGAAACTTTATTAAAGAGGGAGGGAAAAGTGGAATTGTGATATGATGTCTTTCAACACCTACGAGTGGTTTTTTTGGATGGGGGAGGGAGGTGCTATAGTTCCCAAAATCTCTTGTACAGTTTAGCCAGTAGCTTGAGAATACTAGAAGCCTCCACTTCCTGGTCCAGAAGCATCCAGGGGCTGGATAATTGCAGTCATGCAAGGAGCAAACAATGCAACAGATATAAATATTGCCACTTAAGAGCTTAATTACAGAGGTAGAAGTATCATATGGTCCTGGGTGGACCAGTAGCAGCTGGTGGCTTCCATATGAGTGGAGTGGTGAATCTACTCTTGGTTTTAGTTTGATCTTTGAAGGAGTTGTCCAAAGTGGTCCAAAGAGATATGGTTCAGCACCTTGGATAATTCCTTTAAAGGTATACCAAAACCTGAAGTGATTTCTCAGACTTGGAAAGTACCAGCCATTGTGGGTATGGACTATATATTATAGAGTACAGGAGAGAGATGCATACTTGCATGTTGTCTGCAAAGCAATAAGAAATAAGTTGTACCTAGACAGCTAGAAGCTCACAGAGAAGCATGACCTACAATTTTCTTTCCTGGAGTATTCCAAGTAATGGTGGTACACATTTTTTTCCCCTAGACATCTGCACAAATTGCAGGAATACTGGCTGAAATTTGAATGCTGCTATGACAGATCCCTTTACCTAAAACTCTACTCCTTGGAATTCTGCCACTCACCCTGCTCTTCTTTCCTCATTTACTCTGTTGCTAGAATGCTTTACTGACTTCAGGGTGACCCTTTAAATGTGGTCTTGTGGTTGTGTTGATGTGTGGGTTCTTTAGTATTGGTATACATTGCCTGAATCCAGTTCAGTCTTGATAGACAGCCAGAGACAGGTTTAAAAACAACAATAAGAACATCTTTATTTAATATATATATATGTATGTATGTATGTATACCTATGTTTAAATAGTCATATATTTATATTTAAATATAAAAAATATTTTAAAACCTCTTTATATATACAGTGAGCCTTCCATTTTTGCTGCAGTTGGGGCACAATACCCTGGTGAAAGTGGAAATACAAAGAAAAATAATTACAAAGGCTATTTTTTAAACTGCTTCTCTAGGAATCTCTAGGCCCTCCAGTGCAATTCTATGGTCAACATCTGATGGAAGTGGACCATACAGTTATACCAGAGGACTTAGCAATGCCTGGAGAAGTATTCTCTCTAGGAATCTCTAGATCCTTCAGTGCAACTCTATGGTCTACCAAACCATGCTGGAGGACCTAGAGATTTCTGAGAGAATATTTTTTTTCCATGGCAGGGGCAAATAGAATAAGATTTTTTTAAAAAATGAAATAAAATAAATCCCTAGAACTACCAAATCTGTAAGTGCTAAACCAGCAAAAGTGGAAGGTCCACTGTATTCTTTTCAAGCTCCCGCAAAACACAGGTAGTTCTCTCTTCTTGTTCAAATCCAAAATCTTGTCTCTATCAGCTTAAAGGCCTCTCTATCAACTTCGCCCTGCCAATGCCAGTTCAAAATCTTGCCTACTTCAGACCTTGTCTGTTGCACCTTTCATACCCTGTCTGAATCTCTCTGAGGCTAGCCTCTGCCTTTTGGTACATTCCGTTCCCCTGCAGCCCCTTCACAGCTTCTCTGAGCCATGAGTGGCTGCCTCCATGCCAGCCTGCCTCCTTACAACTGTCTCGATTTCAAACAGTGTCTCTGGGGCTAGGTTAGTGTACATATAGAGATGATCCAGACCTGACTTGTTCTCTCAGGTGTCTGCATTCAGGCAGGTTATCTTAAAATGGTGGTTACCATTCAGATGCTACTGGACTGTAACTTCCAGCTGCCATAAGGAATGGTGTGAATTGCATTTCACCAACATTTCAAGGGCTGTGTGACTTCTATTCCCTTCTTAAAGGAACGGAAAGGAACAACTCTGATTCTTGCACTCCCAGTCTCTAGTGATGCAATTTAGCCAGAGTTGCATCTGTTACCAAAATGTGACTTGGAGGTTGCAGGCCGGTAACACACTCTACAATTTTATTACGTATCTTAGTTATCACTAGAGAATTCTTTGTTTGAGGTCAATGGATTCTAAAAGAACATCTTGAGATCTTGTTAGCTAAAGCAAGTCATCATGGCCTTGACTGGCAAACAATAATTTTCAAATAAAAATGTTCCCTGCAGTGCCAGTTACTGCTTTTTAATTTAGGCAGATCGGAAGAAAATGATTAACTAACAAAGCAATCTAATCAATTCATCACTGATAATCAAAACCATAGAGCATAAAGTTGCACCACAAAAATTAAAGAACATTCCAAAGATTAGAAGTCAGGGTTTTGTTTTTCAAGGCTGGAAAGCCTTATAATTTTCTGCAGATAATTTCAAATGAGTTGATTCCCTTCCTATCAGCTTTCTTTGCTGTCCAGCTTTCACCACCTTGCATAGAAATATGAAATATAATGACATGAACAATCCTAGTATTTTTTTTTTACACTTGAGGATCTTATCTAGTTCTGCTAGTACTATGATGTCATCTGCATATCTTAAATTTTTGATGTTTCTTCTTCCAATTTACACATCTTCTTCCTCAAAATCTAATCACACTTTATATATGATGTGTTCAGCGTACAAGTTAAACAAATGGGGCAATAAAATGCAGTCTTTCCTGACCCCTTTGCCAACTGGAAACAATTTTATTTCTCCATATTGTGTCCTGATGTTAGCATCTTATCCTGTGTACAGGTTATAAACCAGGACAGTTAAGTGTTGTGGCACACACACACTTCATAGTTTTTCATGATCTACACAATCGAAGGCTTTGCTATAATCTATAACGCACAGGCTGATTTTCTTCTGAAATTCTTCGGTGCACTCCATTATCTAATTTTGTAATATCATATGTTGTGCTTCTTCCTCTTCTGAACCCAAATGGAATATTTGTGTTTTGCTCCATATATGATAAATGTCTTTTTTTGTAGAATTTTGAACTTCAGTTTACTTGCATGGGAAATAAATGCAATGTATTTAGTGGTATTGTCAGGGCCTCGGGTGTTGCCGCGCCGGCGGGCGCTGCGGAGGCCGACGCTGCCATTACCTCCGAGGAGGAGGAGGCGGGGCCGGGCCCGTCGGAGGTCGCAGCCGACGACGGGGAGTGCGCGGCCACTGCGGAGGGCTCCACGGCCGGGGGGGATCGCTGGGACGCCGCGGTGCCCGCCACGGACCGATGGCTCCAGGAGTTGCAGGCCATCCAGGAGCTACTGCGGGAACAGCTGGAGCATGCTAAGGAGGCGTACAAGCGGGGAGCAGACCCGTACCGACAGCCAGGGCCGCCTCTGCGGGTTGGGGACCGTGTCTGGCTCTCCACGCGCTTCCTCCCGCCCGGGCGCCCTAGCCGCAAACTGGATGCCCGGTACATAGGCCCTTTTGCCATCCGGGCCCAGGTGAATCCCGTGGCCTTCCGGCTCCAACTCCCGCGCAACCTGCGGATCCACCCGGTATTTCACAGGTCGCTGCTCTTGCCAGCCACGGGGGTACGACCGGACACCAGCCCCGGAGTCCCGCCAGCTCCGGTGCTCGTCGGCGGTGAGGAGGAGTCCGAGGTGGCTGGGATCCTTGACTCCCGCCGGCGGCATGGCCACCTACAGTACTTGGTAGATTGGCGAGGGTATGGGCCTGAGGAGCGCTCCTGGGAGGACGCAACGGACGTCCATGCGCCGCGGTTGGTGCAGGCCCTCCATCTCCGCTACCCGGTGAAGCCTCATCCCCCGCGAGGTGGGGAGGACGCCCCTGGGGAGGGGAGTGATGTCAGGGCCTCGGGCGTTGCCACGCCAGCAGGCACCGCAGAGGCTGACGGCGCCGTTACCTCCGAGGAGGAGGAGGTGGGGCCGGGCCCGTCGGAGCCACCGCGCAGGGCTCCGCCTCTGGGGGGGATCACTGGGACGCCACGGTGGACGCCGATCCCGGCGAGGGTCTCCCCGGCGCGACAGAGGCCGACGACGATGACGGGGATCGTCCCGGAGCTGCGGAGGCCGCCAGCCCGGCTCCCGGGCCGCGAGGCGTGGCGGACGAGGACCCGCGGGAGGAGGCGGGCCCCGGGTCCGATCCCGGGGCACCACCTACTCGCGAGGCTGCCTCGGAAGAGGCTGAGGCCACCGCGCTGACGACGATGTTCCGGCGGCGGCGGCGGCTCAAGGAGGCCGCTCCAGGCGGCTGCAGGAGAAACACCTGGGGGCAGGGAGCTCCCAGCTGTAGCACAGCTGCGAGCCCGGCCACGTGCTCGGCGCAGATTGGCCGCGGCCCGGCCCGCAGGCCTTTTTAGGCAGGCGCGGGGCTGGGGAAGGCACAGAGCAACAACCGTCAGCTTCCCGTGCGTCTGTCACCCGTGCCTTGTTCCAGTCCAGCCCGTGTCTGCGTTCCGCTGTCCGGCTCTACCAAGACCCTACCCTGCGTTAAAGGTGCAGTAACCATTTTGTGTTCGGGGTGAGGCAACCCCTTGTTATTTCCATTGACGCCTGCTGTTAAGGCAAACCTCAGTTCAAGGCCCCTTGCTGGCTGCAGCGCCCCTGTGGGACTGATTGGGACGCTGCTGGCGTCCGCCTCCGGCCCGGCCCCTGCTTGACCTCAGCCCGCGCTGACAGGTATATGCAATCCCTGTTGTCTCTTTTCTTGGGGACTGGAATGTAAATCAAGCATTTCCAACCTGTGTGCCATTGTTTTGTTTTCCATATTTGTTGACAGACTATAGTTAAAACTAGAATGCATTCTATCTCTGTACTTTGAAGCAGCCCTACTGGTGTGCCTTCTGTTCCTGGCAATTTATTTGTCCCAATTACCCTAAGTGCAGCTTCCACTTCACTTTTTAAAATTGTAGGTTCATTTTCAAATGCTTTTTCCTTGAATGGATCTGTCATCCTTTCATCTCTTTTACATAGTTCTTCTGTGTATTGTTTGCATTGTCTTTTATTTCTTCTTGATCATGCAATGTGTTGCTCTGTTGGTCATAGGGCATTCCCACTCTTGGTTTAAATTATCCTTTGAATTCTCAGATCTTGTGGAAGAGTTCTACCTTTTGCTTCAGCACATGTTCTCCACACCAGGACAAAACCCATATGGATGGAGAGAGGAGCTCTAGAGGGGAGAAGGAAGGTATGAGCATGTCTTCCCTCCCCCATTTTCTTGTGTTTTGCCTTAGCACAAATGCTTGGAAATAGGAGGGGGAGCTCTGGAGGGAAAAGGAGGGTGTGCATTACCTCTCTCCCCTGTTCTATTGCTTTTTGCTCAAGCACGCTTGCCTCCCTTCTCCGCATCTGATAAAATGCAAGACAATGAGAGGAGGAGGAGCAGGGAAACACATGCAAGCCTCACAAATGATCACATTCATGAAGGTCAAACTTGTGAATGTGGAGGGAAGACTGTAATACAGCAGAATCTAGGAGAGGCTGCAACAGTTTGCCTTCACCTAAACCTGCTTGGAAGGAAAAAAGTCTGCCCCCTCTTCTCCCACTGCTGAATTTAGTACAAACTACTTTTGCACTTTGAACTCAGTTTGAAGCAAGCTGAGGACATTGGGGGGAATGAGAGGTGAAGAGAGAAACTGGGACATTTTAAAAGCAGCTGAAACTGGCATAACAGAAGATTAATCGGTACTGTCCATACCAAACTGGAACAGTACTTGGAAAGTGTGCAAGGGCACTTAGAAAAGTTTTGGAAGGAATACTTTTCCAATATCAAATTCCTATCTAAAAGCTCAGAAAGAGAGATTGAACTGCAGTTTTGCTAACTGGGAAGCTCCACTGGGGCAGGGCTATTAGATCTGGTAAGCAATAGCTCCTAACTTACCAGAGGGCCTGTGTGCAGGGAGGTGTGGAGCAACATGAGCTGCCAGTTCCTCTTTCTCCCTCTGTGCGTCCTACTTTTTCCCATAATTCTGGCTTTTGGCATGAGTTTTGGGATAATTAGTCAGTCACTGTGCACAGTTCCAAAAGTGGGCATGAAAGAATTGGATTAACTAAGGCCATTGTGGGGAAATGAAACAACTCCTTGGCTACTCTCCTGTCTTTCTTGCTTCATCTGCCTTCTCACCCACCCACCCTACCCTTGTGTCTTGGGGTCTTGCTACTGTTTTATGTGCCATGTTTTTCTGATGCTTTGTATTTTTCACAACTTTGGCAGTTGTGGCATGGGGACTGGATCTAGTTTTGGAACAGACCTAGCTGGAGTGCCTTATACTCCCTTTTTGTAAAGATTGTAGTTGTTTGAATGTTTACTAGGACACTGGGAGACCAGGGTTCGAATTCCCTCTTGGCCATGGAAAACCATTGGGTGAACTTGGGCAAGTCAACCTCTCCCAGTCTCAGAGAAATGCAAACGCAAACTTCCTCTGAACAAATTCTGCCAAGAAAACCATGTGATTGGTAGTTCTACTACATATATAGAGAATTATATGAATGTCAAGATTAAAGTTTTAAAATTAGGAAGCCAGAGATCAGGTTTTTGGAAAAGTTTGACCTACAGCCCTGGGTGGTGCAGTGGTTAAATGCCAGTAATACAGCCACAATGTTGTGAGTTCGATTCTGCAGGGCTTCAGGTTGACTCAGCCTTCCATAGGTTGATAAAATGAGTACCCAGCTTGTTGGGGGCAATTAGCTTACAACATTGTAAACCACTTAAGGAGTGTGTTGCACTGATAAGTGGTATAGAAATGTAACTGCTATTGCTATTGCTATAGAGTAAGGCAATGTCACAAAAGCACAACACTGCAACAAGCCATTCCACAGATTCTTCAAGGGTTTTCAGTGTACAAAAAGGAGAGGAAAAAATGTGAACAATTTCTGACATGCTGCTTCAACTTTCATACCCAAAAGCTCTGTGGCTGGAGGTCTCAACTGAAACCTTTCTAAAAATTAGAAGCTAAAGATCAGTCACAAAACTACAGTCTTTTTTTGCCTCTGGCATTTCTCTGCTACATAGACCTTGGGGGAGGTTCAGAAAAACATAAAATGAAGGTCTAAACATTCCCTCCAAGGTTCTGAGGCAGGTCCAGTCCCCTTTACCTCATTCAGACTCCAGTACATTTGGCTCCCGCAAAATGAAAGTGGGACTGTTCTGTTTAATTTCATGCCTAGTGTAAGGTTGGGTATGGGTATAACATGTTATGACAATTGAATCAATCCAACCCAATCCGCAGGATAACTGTGTGATAGTTCAGACTGAAATCCAGGGGAGATTCATCATTCCAATGATATTTGAGCATTCACTCTGCTTTAAGAGAACATTTGTTGTGGGATATTCTGTCCATCCATTTACAGTGAATGATTCATTTATAGTACTCTAATATGGCTCTTGGAGAAAGGTTTGTCAGCATCCTCTTGTGTGCAATATGAAATTTATCATCCTCTTGTGCTGTGCAGTATGAAATTGCCTTTACCCAAAGAAGAAATGACACTGTTAATTCCATGTAGTGCACAGCTCACATACGAGAAGTATCAGCCACATACCAATTTCACTTAAATAAAACCATGGAACTGCCTGCCACAGGAGATTAAACTGTCTCCTCTTTGTTCGTTTTCCACTTCAGGCAAAGATTTGTTCATGTAAGTTTTTGTCTGTTAACTGGTTGTCATAAAAAAATCTTTTAATGAGGTATACTGTTCTTTCATCCTCCTGGCTTGTTTTAAATGGTTTAAAACTGTTTTACCTTCATGCTGTTTTAAATAGGATAGCTTATTTAATTTTTTTTTAAAAAAACGACTATAAATTGTTTTAGATGTATTTTTAAAAATCTGTGCTGTAAGCTGCCTTGGATCACATGGTGGGAAAAAGACAAGATATAAATTAAATCAACAAAGCATGGTTTTTAACTTGTATTGTTTTAAATATATTGTTATCTACCTTCAGGCCCATTATTGGGAGAAAGGCAGGATATAAATCAATAGAATTAATTTAATTAATTAATTAATTAGATTGAAATAAACATTTTGTAAGGAATATTGGTGGACTCACACTTAGTGATACAGGTAGTCATACAAGTTAGCCATGAATCCAACCCAGTATTACTAAGGCAATTCGAATATATATTGCTATGAACAAAATAGTTATAAAAATAGAATCTACTGTACTATATGCATCATGCTGTAGCCATATTAAAATCAATGGAATTCAGGATGGTCAATAACTTGCCTCATTGTTACAATGGTTGCATTTTGAACTACATCTGAAACTAACCCAAGATAAATAGATTCATAGGGGAAATAGTTTTGAAAATATGAAAACAATGTGGAGGTATAATTATGATAAAATTTAAATTTATGATAAAATTGAAATATTGGAAACTGATTTAAGAAAAAATTAATCTCAGTGGAATTTCCTAAAAGGAAATCATATAAAAAGAAACAAAGGAAGCAAATTAAAGTTGAATTTGTTTGTATATGTATTGGATGGCAGTATTAAAAATCAAATGAATCAGGTTTTTGGAACATAATCAAGAAGAACAAAATCTGCTCCAAAAATATTGAAATTTCAAGACTGAGATTGAAAGAGTACAATGTTTGATTCATTTGAGCAGCTGTGGACGGAACAGTGGAGTACTTGGAAGTAATGAAAGAATATTTGATAAAGGTGTTCCCTTTAAAAGTTATTGGTTAACTTTAAAGGCAGAAGAGTAATCATAGATATCTGAATCTGTGAAGGATACAGAACTGTGGGGACTACAGTGACATTCAAGAAAACATATGAACTTCCTTGTCACTTATCTTAGGATCCGAGTCTATATCTTTCTGAACCAAAGTAGTAAATTTAGGTCTTAAATATATATTTATGACAACATTCAGAACATTCTTTCTCATGTTGTAAATCATCTCCTGTCCCAGTCAAAAGCCTCTCTAAAAGTACAATTCCGCCTTATAAAATCTAGTAACTTCTTTTTGCTTTTCTTTTTGGCAACATAACAACAATGCAGCTCAGTGCTGTGTGTGTTCATTCAGAAGTAGTTTGCACCAGATTCAATAGTCTTATTCCCAAGAAAGTAGACAGAGGCCATTTCCATACTAGAGTGTTATAGTGCTATTATTCCACTTTCAACATCCTATGGAATCCCGGGGTTTGCAGTTTAGGGAATAATAGCAGTATAACACTCTAGTGCAGAAATGGCCAGAGAATTGTATCCTCAATATCCCTGGAAAGCCTGAGACATTGATGCCCTGGTGAGGCGCAGTGGCTAAATGCTGGTACTGCAGCCACACGGTTGTGAGTTCGATCCTACCGGGCTCCAGGTTGACTCAGCCTTCCATCCTTCCTCAGATCAGTAAAATGAGTACCAGCTTCTTGGGGGCAATTAGCTAACACATTGTAAACCACTTAGAGAGCACTTAGCTGATAAGCGGTATAGAAATACACTTGCTATTGCTATTTCATTCTTAGTGAAAGCTGCTGTGTGACTGGAAGCTCTTCTCTTCAGATGTGCCACTTTTCACACAAGGAAAATTCTAATGGAGAGTGAGAACTATATACTTCTCTGCTTTCATATTTACAAAAGTACAATATTTGACTCCTGGACTGGGTTTATGTCTGTTGATGGCCTTTAGAGGCAGGCATATTTTGCCCTTGTTCTACTGAAAATAGCCTTTTCTTTTTGTCCTGGTTATATGCAATGTAACTTAATGTCACGCTGTTGATACCTTTGTCAAGCAGACTCATCCAAGTGTTTCTAAAGTTTTCTTGTCCTCCATTAGTTTCCTGCATCTCAGGAACAATGAAATGGACAGCAAGGAGATTATATAAAGATTCAAGTGATGCTTGAAAAAGACTTGCCATTCATTCATTCATTCATTCATTCATTCATTCATTCATTCATTCACAAGTGGTGTTTCCTAGGCATGCCAACAAATAGTTTTACTATGGTGGATTATTTTTAAATTTGTGTCTCCAAAGAATTTATTCTCTGGACTACCTTTTTCTTTGATAGCAATGATGTACCATATAACAGTTCTGTCAGCTGAAACAATCACCTTAGGAAGTGAAGGAAAGTGTCAGAAGAATTATATAATAATATAGCAAATTATTAATTTTCTTGGGAAATAAAGCTTGCCAGAACCCTTTCAAAATGATTGTTTCTATCAGGGAAAAAAAAAGCCTTACATCCCATTTCCAACCTCCAGAGGTAGAAATTAAGTACACCTATTCTACTGCTCATTTATGCTGCTCTTTGCTAGCAAGAAAGAAGTATGCATTATTTCATAGAGCCCTAAAGTTCCACTCCTGGAGTTCTCTACAAGCAACCTTTGAGGCGAGGAATAGAGGAGGGGACTCATGGCAGACGAAAAACATCCTAGGAGAGTCACACAGGGTTGATGGATGGCAGTTTGCCCAGGCCTTAGATGAAAAGCATGAGCTATGTGGCATGTGATGGAATGGTTTTCATGTTGTCATCAAAGGAAGTAATAGTCCAAGGTCTCATCTGGAGTATGCATTCAGTTCTGGGCACCCCATTTTAAGGACAGAGACAAGTTGGAGAAAATTCAGAGGAGAAAGGCAACAAGGATGATGCCACATATGACAAACAAAACATAAGAGGAAAGGTTGAAGGAGGTGGACATGTTCAGCTTGGTAAAGAGAAGACTAAGGGATGAGATGACTGCACTTTTTAAATACCTCCAGGATTGAAGTTGTGTAGGGATGGGGAGTGAGAGGGACAGTTCGCCCCAGGTGGCAATGTTTTTGGGATATCCCAGCCCATAGCTACACCTCTGCACACTCTGGCCACCCCTCTTTATGTCCTGGCCATGCCCCCTTGTGTCGCAGCCCTGCCTCCTCCACCCCCCTCCCCACACTCCAAGCATCACCACTGCAAGTCTGTCACAGACAGGAGGTTAGAAGGATGTTTTTTCCTGCCCCAGAGGATAAAACCAGTTCTAATGTTTTTAAGCTGCAGTGAGGTAGATAGTTCTTCTCTGTAGATCTTCAGTAAAAGACAGGACAGCTAACCTGTTGGAGAGTCACTAGCTGGAGATCCTGCATGGAGTAGGGGAATAGGTTCGAAGACACATGGGCCCCTTCCAAGTCTATGATTTCGTGGTATTTCTGCCCTCACCATGTATCATATGCAAAGCTGGATTAGACACTGAGAAAGCAGGTGTAAAAAATGGAGGAAGAAACATCAGCAATTTAAGATATTCAGATGGTATTATACTACTAGTTGAAAATAACAAAGACTTGGAATGACTACTGAAGAAAGTCAAGGCACAAGATGCAAAGGCAGGTTTACAGTTAAACATTAAGGAAAAAAATAATGACCAGGGATGATCTATGTAACTTTAAAGTAGACCATGAAGACATAGAAATCAAGATTTTCCATACCTTAGCTCACTCTTTACTCAGAAGGGAGACTGCTGCCAAGAAATCAGAAGAAAACTAGAACTTGGAAGGGTAACTATGAAGGAATTGGACAAGATCTTCAAGTGCAGAGAATGTCATCCTTTGGACATAACATAAGAAGGCATGATTTACTAGAAAGGTCAATAACACTTGGCAAGGTAGAAAGCAGTAGGAAAAGAGGAAGACCGTATCAGAGGCCTTTTCCGCACAGTGACATCCTTTCACTGCAGCCCCAGTGGGGAGGGAAAGTGCACCAGGAAAGCTCCCCTCTGCACCTCACCTGGTTGCTGGGGAGGGCTGTGCTCTGGCCCCACCTCTTCCCTTTTGCAGTGCAGCTGGGCATTTGCCATTGCTGTGCTGAGGAGGAAAGCATTGCCAGCACACTTCTGCCCTTGTGCATGGCTGGGAAAGATAGCACTGCAGCACGACAGTAAGTGTAAAATGGATTTTTTCCATTTTACAAATATTGTGCAACATGCAGGGACAAAATGGCGGTGGGACCACAATAATATCATGCAGAAGCACAACCTGCGGAGCGCTGTCATCATGTCCTGACTGTGGGGCAACCATATGGTGTGGAAAGGGCCAGAGATAGATTCAATCAAGGAATCCTTGGCCCTGAATCTGCAAGACTTGAGTAGGGCTGTTGATGAGAGGGTGATCTGGAGATATCTCATTTATAAATTGAAATCAACTTGATAGATAACAACAAATCAGACTTGTTGTAGAGAAAGTTAATGCCAGTGTTAATGCAACATCTTTCATTCAGTCCCCAGACAGCACTCTTGACTTGCCATTTGTGGACTCAAAGAGCCTGTATTTCCTGTCTTATTGATCTTCCATTTGAACTCAGAACTTATACTTTTGTAGACAACACCATTCTTTCTTCTTCTAAGTGACATTGCTTAAGCAATTATGCATACCAAGAAAGATAAGTTAAAGAATGGCAAAAGTATTCACAAGGGCAGGATTGCTCCAAAAGAAAGACAAGTTTGGTTACTTGCTTAGTTTTTATGCTTCTGCACTGGTTATAAATAGGAGGATCTGTAAGGAACTCTATAGTGATAACAAAAAGGCTGCTGCGAAGAGACCAAAATCTGAACATAATGAAGTTGCAGTTTCTTGCTGGCATTCTCTTCTTCTGTCTTCTGGCACTGGAGGATTCCCGAGCGGTTCCATCAGATAGAGAGGTTAGGCTGACAAGTTGATGTTAGATGTCACTTTACTGAAATGTTATTACAGGTTGCTCGTAATTTCCAGTTTTATTTTAAAACAACTATACATGATTGTTGCCCAATTTAATTTACTCCAGCATTGTCTGGCCAGAAAAACCCTGAAGAGATTACTATTATAGCATATACAGCTTTTCAGGAAGCTTTTTCTGTCTTGTCCTTTGAATTCCCCCAGGAAAACTTGGTTATTCCCAGGTCAATCTGGGAAGAATTGAAGTAATAAAGTCATTGAGAAAAAGAATAAGAAATTATTTTTTTTACATGAATGTGTATACATTTGTGTCATTAACCAATCTTTGGTTCAGTTTTAACAACAAACACAGATATTGTATACATGTGTTATTTCTGTTAGTATATAGAAGATCTAATCTTAATTCTGCCCTTCATCAATATGCAATATTTTAAAAAAACAGGCAGATAATACAAGATAATGACTATCCCTATTAAATTTCAAAATGGAGTATAAAATAGAGAGAAAAGGATTGTTCTCAAAGTTAGAGCCAGCAAATCTTTACATAGGTTGGATTGCACCTGTGAAATAAAAGGTCTCTGAAAGGACATCTTATCCTTCCCCTATTCTCTCTTTTTCCTTCTCTCTCTCATTCTCACACACACACATACTTTTTAACCTTCCCCACACTCCAATGCAGGCAAAATGCAATTACTAAATACACTAAGAAACAGCAAGCAGGAAGCAACTTTATCACATGCTCTGGTTGTCCATCATTTATGATTGAAGGTTACCCTTGGATAGTAATGCAGCTTGGAGCGGCTACACACTTCGTGCATATGTACTGCAAAGACAGATGGGCACTCTACAGTTTTAAATGCCTGTAGCCCAAAAATGTAATGCCAGTCACAGCTGTAATTTCACTCATTGGTTAAATACTGTACTCTGAAAGGCAGCTGCAGATGTATTACTTTCCGAATAGCTGGTCAGAATAGTGATTGTGTGCTTTGTCTCGTATCACAGTTTCAAGACTGCAGAATTTTTTTTCAAAGAGAAGTTCTGAAACTAGACCAGCTAAAGGTATAATGCAGCATCAGGTAACCTGGCAACTTGACAATTATGGCTATGTTTTCTTACTCACTAGTTTTTCTTTCCCTCTAGCACCATGTCAGTCTTCATTCAGCCTTTCTCTCACCTCTTTTTCCTTCCACTGCACACCAGACAGCACAAATTCTTATTTTCTCTTCTGTGTGTGGGTTTTGACATTCTAACATAGAAGGTTGCAATTGACTTTCCAGATTTCAGAACCACAATGCAGTTGTGTGTACGTGTGTGTGTGTGTGTGTGTGTATGATCTCCTTCCGTATTGTGGTTGGAATCTTGTTACCTAGTCCCAACTAGACTAAACCTGCTGAATCAATTGTTGAATAGTGAATAGACACATAGACAAATCCAACTCATTCAACTCTAACCGTAGGACTAGCAACATGATTTAGGTTTCCACCTGTCCTAGCAAGTGTGTTGTATCTCCATGGCTAGAGAAGGAAAATTCAACAAAGCAAGCTATTATTTTACTGGTTTTTCTATTCAGTTTTTGAAATAAATGTAGCACTAAAGTTTTTTATATTTCAGTTCTATTGTTCATTTCAATAACATTGCAAGGTGAAGAAAAAAATGGGAAAATACACAGTTGTCATCTACAGCTTTACCACACTACCTTGTTAGAGTGCTATTATTCCTCTTTAATTGCTGTGCAACACCCTATTGAATTCTCGGATTTGAAGTTTAGGGAATTTTAGAATTCCCAGTCAGAGATCTCTTGGGCCTAACTAAACTACAGACTCCAAAATTCCACAGGATGTTGCCATGGCAGTTAAAGTGGAACATAATGCTATAACAGTGTAGTGTGATAAAGCTATAGAGTTGATGTAGCTTGAATGTAATGTTTTAAAATGGTGCTGTTTTTGTTTTTGTTTTTTTATTTGTACTCCATTGTGTAAATATTTGAAATTTAAGACATATGAGATACAAATGAAATACGTTAAAAAAAACCTTCACAGCATTCATTTAATGAAGTAAAACATCCTTCCCCCATGTCAAGGGGAAGCACTATGGAAATCAACTTTCAGGTTTTGAAGGCTTAAAAATATATCTTGAGGTCTACAATGTATGATGTTGGATAAAAACACAAAATAGCCCCTTAAGAATCTGTAGATATTACAAGGAACATGGAAATGGAATTCACCTCAAAGTCTTTCTCTACAGGAGCATGAAGGAGATGCATACAGGGAAAGAATCAGTCATTCAGATGTTGACAAAGATGACAATGATGATGGTGATGATGATGATGACAACGACGATGACAATGACAACGATGACAGTAACCATTATGGTGAAGACGATGATGATGACGACGATGATGACGACAACAATGATGATAACTAAGGTGAAGATAAGCAGGGTGATGCCAGTGATTTGAGTTTCAGCCATTAGGAAACCACCAACATTTTTAAAAATTACCAGAATTTGGCACGATGGAGCTGAACAAGATTATAGGGATTTAAGAAGTTTTCCGCATGCAACTCTTTTTTTTTTTTTAAACACATGCATCAAAGAGCATCTTGGCACAAACAACTTTTGTTATTGTGTGCACTAAAAACATTGATGCAAATAAATGCATACATTTCTTCTACTATATATGTATTGTCTCCTTTCCTATAGTAGAAGTTAAAGGCCGTGCTTGCACCTTCTCCAGAATCAAGGGTAATGAGGGAAAGTAAGCAGAATTTATCAGTTTGTGAGGAGCCTGTTTCTCCGCTGCTGCTGTGCCCATGGCTTTTTGCCTCCTCAACTGTGGAGAGCCAGTGTCATGTAGACCAGGATTTGAATTTCTGTTCAGCCATGGAAACCCATTGGGTTTTCTTAGACAAGCCACACTCCCTCAGCATTACAGGAAGCACAGTGGCAAACCCTCTCTGAACAAGTCTTGTGAAGAAAATTCTGTGATAGGATTGCCATAAATCAGAGTTAACTTGACAGAACAACAATGTGCACTAATGGGATTATGGTCCAAATGTTGTTGCTAAGTATACAATGTTAGCACACTTCTACAAGGTTTGTTTGTACAAGGTTTGTAATGGGAGACTGTGGTTTAATCCAAGAATAGCAATCTTATAACAAACATGCCATTTCACCTCTCCCTTTTGTACTAGAAATCTCAGTTAGAAAACTTTTTTCCTCCTATTTGACAATATTTTGCTTTTCAGGGTCAAGGGTTAAACTAATAGGCAAGGAAAGCAATTTAGAAAATTAGTAGCTATAGATGGAAATGAATGGCTTGGGATTTAATTTCTGTTTGGAGTAGCCTATCTTTTGAACAACTGTTGTAGAATTTATTGTAAAGATTCTTTATTCAGCTGGTAAGAAAATTCCAGAGATTGGTCATTGTCTGGCTAGGGAATTCTGGAGGTTGTAGTCCAAGAAAGAAACTTTCCCAAGTCCTGGTGAATAGATGGCCGTGGCAGCTACATGAGGTAGATCAACATGGCAAGCACCTCAACATGGCATGCTTGCTGTAAGAGGAAACCATAAAAAAGGTCTGCTGAATCAAGCAAGTGATCAATCTAATCCTGAATGCAGTTTCTAACACTGGCAAACTAGATGCCTCAGGGAAGCACCTACCTCACATGAAGGCAGCAGCTTGTTAGTCTTATACGTGACCACCATTGGTCTAGTTGAAATAGTTGGCACAAAGTGAGGGGTCTCAAGTCACATACTAGTTTTCTAAAATATGTAGTTGTTGTTTCAAGTAGTAATACATCATCCACATTGTTCTGATTCCCATAACGGGCCAGGCAAAGCCATAGGGCTTACACTGTTATAAAACCCATGTATGGGAGTGATTTGAATGCTGGATTAGAACTCTGAAAAACCAGGGTTTGATTCCTTTCTCTGCATTGAAACGCACTGGGTGACTTGGTGCAAATCACGGTCTCTCAACCTTAGGTGATGGCAATTGCCAGCCTCCTCTGAACAGATTTTGCCAAGAAAACCTTATGATAGAGCTACCATAAGTCGTAGTCAATGTGAAGGCACATAGCCACAATAACATTTGTAGAGCAGACATGCCTTATACTTTCTTCCTGTATATAGATCATTTGAGATATGTGTGTATGTGTGTGTGTGTGTACTTTCTTGTTTCTAGCCTCAAATTCAGAAGGAAGATACTTGCAGAATCATAATGCACCAAACTTTGAAACTTGAATTCCATAATGGAAAGAAAAGAATTTTCTCCATTTCTGGCTCAAGAAGTCAAATCTGTACACAGTATGTTCTGTGAACTGGTCTCTCTCTATACTGGGGATATCTCTTGATCACAGAATGAAGATGTTGTAGTCATTCCTTCTCCCTATTTGAAATAAATCTTCTAGTACAAATCTGTTTCTCAGTGGGTTTTTGTTTGTTGTTTTGTATCTCAGAATTGAATGGTGTTGCTGTTGTTACAAAACATGGACAATGCCTGTTTTGTTCAACAGGAGGCAGCAGGCCATCTTAATGAATGCAGGCCAGATGGCTTAGGACACATTTCTCTTGTCCAGTAATGGCTGCCATCTTCCAACATCTACAGTGAAAGCCACCCTCTGCTTGATGGCAGGACCAGTTCTGACTGACCCAAAAGAATGTCTGTGTAGCATCATTCCCACAGGCACATTTCTGGCCAAGCTGTCAAGAAAGGCAGTTGGGATGCTGCATAAGAATGGCTTTCTAAAATAGATTTTTTTGGGGGGGGGCATACCGATTGTGGAACTCCCTCTTGTGGGAGGTCCAGCTGGTTCTGTCCCTTCAGAGTTCTCAGCAGACGGTGAAGACTGTTGTTTTGTATGTACTGTGGCTCTGCTAGAGGCATCTGCTCTGGATCTTTTAAAACTATTTTTAGTTTAAAGAGAAGTGTGGACTTTTAATTGGTTTTTAGTTATTTATTTATTGTTTTTAATGTGTTTTTATCAATTATGTATTGCCTCAGGGGCCCCAGCAAGTCAAAAGGTGATGAATACATGCTTTGAATGAATGAATAAATGAATACATTGTAAAATAAACAGTTTCTCCTTTCCCATTTCTGAATTGATTTTCATGAATGAAAGAGATTGTGAAATTATTTCCAGTTTCAGAATATTATTAGGTGCATTCGTGTTCTTAGTGTAGACCTGCACAAGCAAATTGGACAGCTAGGCCTACACATTTCTTTTGCAGAAGAGGTTCTGCTCCTCCTCCTCCAAGGTCTCCAGCCTGAAGAATCTCACACCATTCCTTCTCTGCATTGTTCCTGATAGCTACTACCTTTCTGTCCATTGCCCAGCTGGTTTAAGAATGTGATCACCTGAAAGCCAATGTTCTTTGGGATCCTAGTTATGCCACAGATTTAAAGCAGTTAGTGAGTCTGTTATACTTGGCTGGTAAATCCCCTCTTTCCCTATACACATAAACTATAAAGCCACCTGTCATGTGGAGATCTGGGCCAGCCAGGACTGTGACAGACCATGCCTGCTTTTTATTCTCTCAACCTAGAGAAGCAGCACTCTTTTTAAGAATTAGCACACCCTAGCTCCCTCTCCACACTTAATCACCCTTCTGCTTTCCCTAATCCCACAACCCTTGTGGATACAGGGCAAAGTGTCTTAAGGCTTATCCCAAATGAATGTATCACTTGTGGTAGCATGTGTAACTGAGCTTAAATTGAAGAAACACTGTATTGAGGCTGCTGTTATAAAAAAAATAGAGTAAAATCTTTATTAAAAGAACTAACACAGAAAAAGTATTGGTCAAATCAATGTTATCAAACAGAAAAGAACTTCCAGCTCTGAACAGGCAAAGTTAACAAGCCCTTAGCTTTTCTCCCACTCTCTCTCTCCCACTGAAGGAACTCCTCCTCTAGATCTTGTTTCTATTATTTATCTGTTCTGCTCACTCACCCACCTAGCCCCTTCCTCTGGCTAACCTGGGTTCTTTAGTAAGAGAAGCAATCAAATTAAATCCCTCTCTGTTGCTAGGGTGACTCCGCTGGCTACACACACCCCCGCCCAGGGTTTATCACACTACCTTCAAGTGTTAAATTACATGAAGACGTTTCTGATGATAAAAGGGGCAGTGCTAACTCTGCCAATGGGATCACATGGTTCTCAGTCTCCTCTTCCCAGATCTCAACATTAAGAAAGGGCAATGGAGAGGAGTTTGCATGTAGACCTCTAAGAATCTACATGCATAGGCTTCCCCTTCTTAGAAATGTATACTGAGTGCATGGATGCCAAGAGGCAAAGGAACCATGCCACCTCAGGATCAAGCCAGTGGCATGGTCCTTTTGGTCATGAGAAGCCCTTTCAGATGATTAAAATATAAAAGAGTTGTACCTCAGGAGACCAAATGCATTTAGGGAGCTGGCACAGCAGAGAAACAGACAGCCAGGTAAAAAGAGATCCTACTTGGAAACACGCAGAGAAGATAGCCCAAGTAAAAACAAACAGTGCAGAGGAGAGACCAGACTGCCTTCCTCAGACAGGCATCAAGCCACAGAAAAAAGATAGATTAGATCTAAGAACGGATCTAATTATTGAACGAAAGGGTCAAATTATGGGCCACTTCACATTGCGTTCTAAAATACTACCTTGGAAAGGTTTCAGAGCTTGGAATGATATTTTTTTACTCACTACAACAGGTTTTCTAAATTACCAGTTTGTGATAATTTATTACACTGTTTGTTGCACAAATCATTTTTCCATTGCTTTCTGGTGCCTTTTTGAAAGAAAAACAAACAATGTCAGACTTGAAAAGAGAATGGCATGACACTTCTAAAAACATCCAAAGGCTTCTAAAAATATTCTTTAAATATTTTTAATAACCAGGAGCTGCTACTCTTTTTAGTGTAATTTTGCTCTTACTTGTTATATTGCTTTTCAAGTATAACTTTCTTGCACTCCAAAAGTAGTCAGTGATAGGCCATTAAGTTATTTGTAACTTGTTACTTTTAAACTGTCGCAAAAGGCAGTCTGGGCACTGGTGGGTAAAGGATTAAATGCAAGACAAAAAATATAATTCAAAAGAGAAAAGAAAGAATGGGAGAGGAAACCCAGGCGTAATGTGTGGTGAGTAGGAGATAGCTTAAGTACAATTTTACTACTTTGTTTCTTCATGTTGTTTTAAGCATTTTCAAGTTTCTTCAGTGGTGAATTCTCACGGAAATGATTCTTTATAGCTTTGCCAATAAATTGGTTTTACTGGCTTTCGTCTTCATTTTTACTGCTGCTACTATGTATTTTTGAATCTCTCATGTTTGAATTGATTTATTGTTGGTAAACGGATTTTGTTTTAAAAGATTGTATGCTTAAGATGTCTCAAAAGATTTTAGAGTAGATAAAAAGGTTCCATACTTTAACAATAATAAATGAATTGCCTTCTCTCTCAGTGCTGCTGCAGCTCTGATTCAATTCAGGTAACAATCTCAGGAGCAGAAGTATCTTTCTGTGTCTGTAGAAAGACACTTTTAGACCCTTTCCGCACAAGGCGAGGGAATTGCTCCGTGCCATTACCATCCCAAGCAATGCGGACTGTCCCTGAAGCCCTTCTGCAGGGCTCCTCCTTGGTCCAGGGTGAATCGGAGCAGTGCGAGGTCTGTAGATCCGCACTGCTCTGGCTTCCAAAATGGCGGCTTCCGGCTTCCAAAATGGCGGCTTCCGGTTGGTCATGGGTCCCAACCAACTGCTGAAGCTCGCCACACCTAAAGCCCGCCCTCTGCAGATCTCAGGCTTGCATTGGTGCGAGCCTGTGAATCTGCACAAGGGAGCGTTCCAGGAAAATAAAGACCTGTTTTTCCACTCTTTCAAAAACATGCTGGAGGACCGCTTGGGGTTGTCTTGGAGCGGACTAAGGTGCGGATCTCCAGTAAGTAGTCTGCTCCTAGTCTGCTCCAAGGTGCAGACGACCTCCGTGTGAGGACGCACTGCCCCGTTCTAATTGCCTGGTGCAGAAAGGGCCTTAGTCTTCAACAGACCTATCTCAGCAGTGTCCCTAGAATTTAAGCAGGTTATTATTATTAACTTTATATACCACTTTCCCCCAAAAAACTGGGAATTGTGGTAAACCAGTACTCACATGAAAAAATCTTTTCACAATCATATTTTATTATTGTTGTGTGCCTTCAAGCTGTTTCCAACTTCTGGCAACCCTAAAGTGAACCTATCATGGAATTTTCTGGGGCTGAGAGTGTGATGCACCCAAGATCACTCAACTGATTTTCGTGGCCAAGTGAGGAACTGAACCCATGCTGGCTTATGCTTGTAATTGTGAAAGACTCCTCAGATGCCAGCAGTTCCACAGCTCCCATGTTCAAGAACCCTGATAAGGAAATCTTGTTCAAGTGAACAGGATTACAGAGCCTTAGGCCATTTCTGCACTACACTGTTATAGTGCTATTATTCCACTTTCAACATCCTATGGAATCCTGGGAATTGCAGTTTAGGGAGGGGCATCTTTCACCTCAGTAAACTATAAACCCTAGAATTCGACAGAATATTGAAAGTGGAATGATAGCACTATAACAGTGTAGTGCAGAATAGTCTTCAGACAAACCTTTTAGTTCAACACATGGAGGCCTGGGAGTTATTGGGCACATAGAGACATTTTAGAAGAGACCTACATATGTGTCCAACCCCTGCTCCCAATTTAGCCCTACAAACGAGTAGGTGAATGCTTGCATTTGACTTGTATCAATCTCAGAATCATATTTCCATCAATTAGCTCTTACACACATGTCCTCCTGGTACATCCAGGAAAGAGGCTTTATCTGGTAGATCAAATTTAAACATGAAGACCAAAAGAGTTACTTTCCATTTGGTTTGGGTTAAATGTCCTTAATCTTTCTATCCATAGAAGTCAGTGTTTGCTAGTGTCAAATTTGGAAAGTTTCACAAGTTCTCCATAAACCTCTCCTAGGTGTGAGGAGGATGTCCCAGAATCCGTGAAGAGAATGAATGTATGAAGCATCAAAAACATCAGGTCCAAATTTAGTAATAAGGAAAAGATGATTTAAGTTGGATATATTGTTGTTGATATATATTGCCTCAGGAAGATTACTTTGTGTTGTATACTGTTGCTCTGATGAAGAAAAAAGAAAGGGAGGGAAGAAAGGCATATTTTAGCTAGGGGATTTGTTTGAAAAAAAAGAGTTGAAAAGACAATGGATAATATTGAGTAAGAACCAGCATAGTGTAGTGGTTTGAGCACTGGACTATGATTCTGGAGACTAGCATCCAAATTCCTATTTGGCTATGGAAACCCATTGGGTGGTGTTGGGCAAATCACACTCTCTCAGCCTCAGAGGAAGGCAAAGACAAACCCCCTTTGAACAAATCTTGCCAAGAGAAACCCATGATAAGTTTGCCTTAGGGTCACTGTAAGTGAGAAACGACTTGAAGGCACACAACAACATATTGAATAATAATTTAAAAAGACATAGTTTATTAATGTGACTCATTTAGCATATGCTTTATTCTGGTTGTTGGTAAAGTTATATGCTAGGAAAGTATCAGGTGCTTGCTTACAAGTAATTTTCCCAGGAATGATATTTGTATAAATTAATATAAACAGGACTTCATCCTTATAGGTTTCATGAATTTGCTATTGTTGAGGGTGTAGCATATCCACCAATGATCCTGATTCGGCAGAGGCAGTCTCAGTTAGTCCTCTGCTACCCTACTTTTCCAACTGCTTTGAAAATGTCTCAGTTTCTCTCTTTTCCTACTATTTTCTCGCTTTCACCTTGGCTTACTTCAGTTGCTGCAAAATGAGTTCAGAGTGAAAGAGGACTTCTCATTGATCTCAGAAGGAGGCAGAGGAGAAGAAGAAGGAATCTTGCTGTTCCCAGTAGGCTCAAGCAAAAGCAAACTTCAGCAGCCTCTCTTAGCTTGTAAATAAATAATTTTTACTTTCTTGACCACATTCTGAGGTTTCTTGGCAACACATGTCCCAGTTTTCATCTGTGAAATCTTGAAGGGTATAACATTGTTCCATCTGAGTTTGGCTTATAATACTTGTTACAATAATTTACTAAAAGAATTATGAAAGTGGAAATTTCCTATGTATTGTATTTATTTATGAATGTTTTTTACATACTTACACACATGCACACATATGGGAAATAATAAAAAGTATTGAACAGAAGAAATAAATTTCCATATCTTCATACTAAATTTGCCAAAGGCTAGCTGGTTTTGTAAGCAATACAAGTCGCTGAACCTCCTGACCTACATGTTTACTTGATCCTCGTCACTTATATCTTTCAACTGATCTCATAGTTCAAGAGTGTGGTAAATAAACCTTCGTTGCAAGAAGAACTTTGTTCACAATTGTTACATCAGATACATTCAAGATATTTCAATAGTGACCTTTAACTCCTGCTGCCTTATGCTTTCATCAGCTATGTTTCCACACCTGCCAAATAAGCATTTGTGCTGTATTAGATTTTAGTTAAAATATCACTGTCCTTTAAAGAACTGGACTATCTTCCTTATTCTTTTATTCCCTAAATCAAAGAGTATGAGAAGATAATTGCATGATTGTTGGTTCAGTCTGTTATAACTTCTACAAATAGTTCAAAATTATAATTAATGTTAATTTGAGGCTCAGGTTCAGGTTCATTGGACATATCCCCAGGTGAGTTAGTCAGTGAGTATGTCTAGGGACACACAAGCCCTTTCCACACTACTCTCCCAACCCGCCATAGGGATGAGAGAAAAACAGGACTGCAACAACGCTTATGCATGACATTGTCACAGTGCCGTCCTTCTCCTGTCCCCAGCCAGGATGATTGTGCCGCAAATCATTGACGGGTTTTCCCCATCAATGATAGGGGAAACTATACTATCACAGACTTATCTTGTCTGTGGAGGCCCTGGAAGTACAATGGCTGCACTTCCTGCTCCAGCACAGCCTGGGAAACTATCTGGCTGCATTGTGGCAGGAAGAGGCATGCCCATCGCACTTCCTGGAACATGGAGGCAGCTGGTGCAGTGGGGAGCATTCCTGTCACCCTCCCCTCCTGGCAGAGCCAACGCTGGAACCAACACCAGATGTCTTCACAACCAGGTAAGGTGCAGAAAGGTCCACAGAAAGAGGAATAGAAACACACATATTGTAAAGTTTTAGGTTGCAATCCTGTTGGCTGGCATATCCGCACTGGGTGTAGGCAGTGGCAATGCAGGTAATGGCATAACAGCAAATGGCGACAGACAGTACAGTGATGAAGGATGGCATAGGAAGTCATCTATAGCAAGAGACAATGATGCTGGGCCAGGTTCATAGCTATTTGGGAGCTGGCAGGGCAGCTTTCTGCAAGCCTAAATCCCCTAAAGGTACCAGATCCTATCTGATCTTGAAAGCTAAGCAGGGTGGCTTCTGATTAGTACTTGGATGGAGACTGCCAATTAATACCAGGTGCTGTAGGCTATATTTCAGAGGAGGGAACTGGAAAAACCACCTCTGAGTATTCCACCCCTAAGAAAACCCTATAAAATTCATGGAGTTGCCGTAAGTCAAAGGTAGTTTGAAGGCACACACACGATGTAGCTTTCTGTGACAACAAAGATGGCTTTGTCTTGTGTCACAGTTCCCAAAAAATGTCTTACCCTGACACAGGGAAGTATTACACGAGTATAAGGCACCGAGACATGTTTGGCTTTATGGTTCAAGACTTGTCTGAATTTCCTATCTATAACTAAATAGATATGTGGATAAATCTTTAATCCCATTTAGTAAAAAGTTATAGGTTTCTAGGGGGTGTATCATGACATCTGCCTTGTTAATCTTGCAAATGGCCACAGATTCACTTGCAGGCAAAACGCCCATGTAATGACACAATGGTAAATGCTCTTGAGGCTCCGTGAATGCCAAGAAAGTTAGAGAAAAAATAAACAAGGAAGGTAAAACCTGATAACATAGAGGAAAAAGAGGGATGACATTTAGGCATTAATGTGCAAATGAAAGGGAGGATCAACATAAGAGAAGGAAGTATCTGGTCACCACTGCAGTATCCATGTCTCCCCTTTGGTTTAAATAGGGCATCAGGACTGGGTAACATCATCACAGTAGAGTCTTACTGAACTCAAAAGCCCTGATATATAGACACTAAGAACTAGACAAAAGGAAGCTGCAGTTTGTGCTTGTGGCTGTTTTTTTCTGTCTTCATGTACTGGAGAGGTCTGGTACAGTTCCATTGACTCCAGAGGTAAGGATATCTTTAGATGGGACTGTAGTGATACGTTGTTATAGATGGCTCATGAATTTCCAATGTAACCTCAAAAGAAGTAGTTAGAATGGTTGGTCACATTTAGGGATATCTTGATGTAGTTTGGCTACTTTTTCCTCAAAGGGCTCATCTTATGATTTCATGGCTTTTAATAAGCATTGGTCAGGAATGTTCAAAGAATCTCTCAGATCACCTCTTTTTGTTGAATTTATCTTTGAAAATGGACATCATAGAGAAATCACTCTGTTCTGGATTTTGTTGTCCTTCCTATATGAAATTCAGAAAATAAGAGTGCAAGACAATATCCAGTTTCAAAGGTCAGTTCAAGAAAAATACGAGGTGACAAGAGATATTTTTTTGAAAATTTTAAAACCTCGATTATAGCTGATCCACATAAAAATGATTCGATATCTTTATAAAAAGCAAAGGTAGGATGAAAGAACTCCAGCAGTATCCCTGAGACGATGACCATTTCCACACTATACTGTTATAGTGCTATTATTCCACTTTCAACATCTTATGGAATCCTGGGGTTTGCTGTTTGGGGAGGGGCATGTGGAATTCTCAGCCAGAATGCTCTTTGGTCTCAGTAAACTACCAAGCCCAGAATTCCACAGGATGTTGAAAGCCGAATAATAGCACTATAATAGAGCAGGGTAGAAACGGCCTAAGTGATTTCTTTTATAATGAGCCTTCATGGATTTCAATCCACTTCTTCAGGTGCATTGCCAAAGTAAAAAATTAAAATATTTTAATGTTATGCTTTATTAGTGCATCTAAAAAACTAGATTAAAATTCATGAAAATTTATGCAAAAATAAATCAGTGTCTAAGATGCTACTTGGTTCCTTCTCCTTCTTCCCATTTTCCTTTTAAAACTGAGCCAGACTAACATTGAAAGTTTTATAAATGTGTTTGTCTGTATCTATGCTAACTTCTGTTACAGTGCTTCCAGTTTGGCAGAGCACAATATATTTCCAGCAAACATAGCAATGTCTTGTTTATTATTTTGTCTGTGCAGCATTTTGTTATGGCTGAGTCTTTTCACATGGCGCCACATACTTAAGGACATCAGAGGTTGACTCCCTTCTGACAGGAGAATCAACTTTTGAATAACTTTTCCTAGTCCTGCAGGGAATTAGCTTTTCTAAAAAACAAACAAAAAACAGTGGACTTTAAATGGGCCAGCTTCCTATTTCATGAAAGGCTAACTGCATGCTCCACAAGATCTCCATTTCCAAATTCCATAGTGCCACACTGATACTAATGTCCAGAGTGGCATGGTAGGGGTGCTGCTAATCCTTTTTTCACTATACCTCTTCCAATCACCATACAGCTTTGAAGTTTTACTCACGGACAATGACAGAGGTGGGCCGTGGTGTCTGCCAGATGATGGATGCAGTCCACATCAGCCCAAACCCAACGCAGTAAAGGGAATGAATGCTGGAACTTTAGTGAACCATCTGAAGGTCAGTATAATTCTTATCCCTGCACAACGGCCTAAAGTTCATTGCTCATATCAACTAGGATAGACCATTGGATCAATGGGATTTAAATGTGCATTGATTCATTCAGCAACTGATTGGGACTAGGAATGAGATTTAGGCTATCATCCCACCTTCAGGATCTTCCCTTTAAAGGGAACTAGTGAGATTTTTTTTTGTTTTTGCAGGATTTTAATGGCCCCTGTGTTAACAAAAGAGCCACCAGAAGTCTTGAAGAATTTGAAATTCTTAACCCCAAGCATTGCAACAAGGGAAAGAATTTGATCAGCATTCTGGAAACCTTGTATTTTAAACACTTTTCCCTAAATTTTTCCCACAATGGCCCTTTCCACACGGGAAAAAACATTTTAGCGAGTGTAGCCGACATCTGACGGAGGTCTTCCATACCTTAAAATGCGCTAGTCGTTTTAATTTCCCAGTTCCACACGTAATCCGCTAAAACTTTCCCCAAACTGTGCTTGCACGGTTTTTAAAAACCGGAAAAAAAGTGTTTCTTTTCCCCCTGACTGCGCAATCACGTCCTTGCTCACTTGTGTGGAAGCGCAGATTCCCTACGCCCCTGAGATGAACGGGGGTGGGCCGTGGGCGTGGACAGCTTCGGCGGTTGGCCCGCCCCACAAAGAGCTAACCCCCATTTTTTAATCCTCGCTAGCGAGAGCCCACAGCAGGAAAAAAAAAAAAACCGCAAAATTGGAATTATTTCTTTACAGTCCATCTTAAAATGTTTTTGATGCCATGGGGATATTGGAGCTTCAGGGGGACTGGGGTTTTTTTCCCTTCATCTGCGGAGTGGGATGGGGTGGGGATGGGGGTGGAGGTGGGGGGGTTTTTTGGGAAGTCACCTCTAGTGACACCGCCATTTCGCAACCCACCCAAACCGCTGCATGTGTGAGGCGGGAGGGAAAGGGGGGGCCCTGGTAGCGGTGGGTGGGGACCCTTCGGCGCCTGCCAAGAGGGCACTGAATGGCAGGGCAGCATGGTGGCCGCCAAGGGGTCCCACGGGAAGCCTCGGAGTAATGGCGCCTTCACTTTGAAAAGCGCTCGGGGATATCAATTACAGGTTTTGCAAATTGGGATTATTTCTTTCAAACCCCCCCCCCATTGCTACCGCGGATGAAAGCGAAAGACCCACAGCCACCTGGCTTCCGTGGCGGCATTTTGGGGGGGGTATTTTTAGAAAGTTCCCCTAATACCATCATTTCGCACCGCCACAAACCGCTGAATGTGTGAGGGGGGGGAAAGGGGGGACCACGGAAAGCCTCGCCTTCACGTTGAGAAAGTGTCATGGGGCTACCCTATGCCCCCGGAAATGCCCAGAACTGAGGGAAAAACGGGGCAGGGGGCCATGTCCTGCATTGGGCAGAATGGACCAAAATGAGTGCGGTGGGGTGGGGTGGCTAGCTGGGGGGACTGCGAATTTCGGCATTCACCCCGACCAGTTATCCCCCCGAACGGTGTGATTGATTTGCAGTTGGTGTCACTTGAGGCCGAGGGGTGTGACCCACTACATCCCTTGCTCCAACAGAACTAGAGCCTGTTTGGGTGGGCGGTTGGTGGGGGCCAGGACAGGGACGCGGTCTGGAAGGAGGGGGAGGAGGGGGCTGAGTGGGGTGCTACGGACAGAAAGATGACCATCTGCTTTGTGTACACCAGCCTCCCCAAAACCCACTATTTCCTCGCAGGTGGATCCCCGGTGGCCCGTCCTTCGAGGGGGACAGAGGGATCAGACAAGGAACACTCCGTGGCGAGAAACCTCCATCCAGTTCTCCAAAATACCTGCAGCTCAAACTGGTCACCTCCTTTTCAAAAGATGCAGTTGTCCAAGTCAGCAGGTATAGGGCATAAGCTGTATGGGCACTCCTTCAAACCATGGATTTCAAGTGGTGGACCCCCATCCGGGTTTAAACCTAAGCCCCCCTCAGCATCCAGGTTTGGCATGGGATTTGGGGCCCTTTAAAACTTCAAGTGCTTTCCACACCTGCCTTGCTATGGCAGATGGATCCAGGTTGAACTACTGCTTCCAAGGGTGAACTGGTTACATGCAACCATTGAAAACAAGTCACAGGAAAGCTTAGAGAAATATATTTTATTAAATAACTAGATAAAATTATCACCCACCCAACATAACAAAAAAACAGAAAACAAAGGTAAAAAAACATTATAGGAGGTTGCCCCTCCTCATCTGTCTCTTGAGGCCCCGCAGCTCCCTCCTTATCTCTGCATACGAATTATTGAGGGCAGCTAACACCTCTAAAAGGCTTCTCTGTGCAGACCATCTGTGGGGGGGAGAGTAAAATTTTAGGACGCCGTGCTGACACCTTGGTGAAAGCACCGTAGCCAACCTTCCATCATGGCCACCCGTGTTACTAACTTACACATCTTGGCAGTTTTCCTTTCCAGCGTGGTCATCCCCACCATCAAGGAATCTGCAATGGACCTCAGATCCGGGGGGGATGTACCTGGAAAGAAAAGGTGACATTGGCAGCCAGGCACTCCTTGGAGTGGGCCTCCATGTGTGCCCCCTTTCCCGCGGAGTGATTTTTTTATACTTGCCAGCTGTGTGTGAGGATGCTCCAGGAAAGTGTTCCTGTCGCTCCTCTTCTGCGGACAGCGTGCCAACTGCAAAAGGGAAAGGGAAAACTGTTCAACATCCCTGTCAGAAATTTGGGCATTTCTCCACATTTTCTACATAGGTGGTTACTGTACCGTCAGCTGTTGGCTCCTCTTCCCCTGGCAAGTCAATCACCAGGTCGCCGTGCCCGGGGGGAGGAACCGCGGGGCTCTCTGCTTGTGCACCTGTGGTTGAAATAGAAACAAGGGGGAAAAAATGTGCCCCGAAAACAGATCAACTTCCTAGCTGTGAATAAAGTTTTCACGCCAAAGCTGTTGCACATGTTTTACCATATCTTCCCCTGCACCTCCAACGTCATTTCCTCCCCGGGGCCCGAGGTGCCCCCCAACGATTGTTTCAGGCTCTGGAAAAACAGGAAGAAGCAAAGCTCTCAACCTTTGCAAAACAGCGGGCAGACCTCTGAGAACACACTAGTTCCCCACGTGTTGGCATACGCAGGGACAGGGCGGGGAATCTATAAGAACCGGAGGTATCACACTTGCCTTCCCTCTCGGGGGTCCCGGCGACATCAACATTCCGCCTGGTACACCGTCTGGCACCTGGGAAGTGGCACATGCTTCTATCAGTGTGTGCTCACATAATGGGGTAAACCAGGAACCCCCCACCGTTTGATTGACCATCACTTGTTCATTGGGAGGGGGATGGTTGTCAAGGGTACTCACGTCCTTTTTGCGGCCACGCCAGGAGGGGCGCCCGGAGACTTCCACAGCCGCAGCATGGTGCAAGTAGGGAGGCTTAGCCAAGGGGGGTGGCCATTGAAGTGTTCCATGCAGCTGTAGAACGCCGCCGATGGCCTTAATTTGGAGTTGACCTGCGCGGCCGTCCGGTCAAACCCCCTGCCGTGACAACCCCCTGGCTATGGTCTGAGACTCCCTTTTGGGGGGCATTGGCCCCAAGAGGAGACATTGACCCCCCCGCCCCACTAACCATAGCCAGCATCTCCCTTGTTTTGAAATCGTCCCAGAGGGCACCCTCACGCTCCATCTCTCTCTCTCTCTCCCCCCCTCTCTCTTTATCACTTAACACTCCTTTTCTATCTATCTATCTATCTATCTATCTATCTATCTATCTATCTATCCGCCTATCAGCCTATTTTTATCTATCTATCTATCTATCTATCTATCTATCTATCTATCTAATAACAGTATAAAAACAATAAACTCGCACTTTCCCCAAATCTCCTCCCTACCTTCCGCCCCGACTAGCCCACAGGAAGGCGCAGTTCCACCGCCTTCCTGGGGGGGCCCCGCGGAGCGATGCCCTGGTGGCCGCTGCGCATGTGTAAAGCGTCACCGCCGGAAGAAACTGCGCTGGGGCGACCAGGAGGAAAGCCATTCCTTGGAACTAGCAACCTCGTGGTCAGCCAAACTTTGCAGAGTAGAGTTTAGCTGAAGGTGGCTATGGAGACCCAAGATGCAAGCCAGAGAAATGTGTCCAGCCCTGGAGGGGGAGAGGTCAACCCGAGGAGAAGCAGGGAAAAAGGCAGGGGGGTCGTGGCGCCACTCCGAGGTAAAGGATTCCTTGAAGTGTGGGGCGAACAGAATACCAGGCGGATCTTCAGGAAATACCGGAATATCGAAATATTTGAAGAAATAGCCAGGGAAATGGAAAGAAGAGGGCACAAAAGGACAGCGGAAAATGCCGCAAAAAAACTAAGGGGATGGGCTGGAACCGTCATGCGGTCGCTGCAAACAAAGGCAGGCTCGTCCCGGGTTACCTGTCCTTCTTCAGGCTGTCGCAAATCTTGGGTGGTGACGCGGGTGCACACCCACCAAGGGTCATCGCGAGCCTACAGATTGCGGAGGACGGGGATAGGGAGGGGAGGGGGCTGCAGCATCAGAAGGTAGGAATGTTAAAAGGGTCCTCATTTTAGTTTTGTATCACTAACTACTAGCATTAAATTACCCATTCTTTTCCCCTTTTTTGTGCTCCAGAGCGTGCCCATAGCCAGGAGTTTTTTGGGATCCCCGGATACCTCTGATGCGGAGACATCAGGAAAGGCAGGTTGTTAGTGTGTCAACAAACGTATAAGCTTCGCTTTATCTCCCTTCCCAATAGCCCTTGGGGATGACTGCCATGAAGGGAAAAAAATTTTTTCAATGTGCATGCTACCTACCTTTCGATTCCTGCATCACTACTTACTCACTAACTCAATAGCAAGCCCTTTTGCTCCCCCAAAAAAGCCAAGTTGTCTGAACTCCTTGATTCCTGTGGGTCTCTGGGATGCTAAAGGGGTGGGAGCATGAAAAAAGCGCGCAGTATGTGCCTGGTCCCTTCCAGTTGGATATCAATGTGCATAGGTCAATGGGGGGGGGAAGGCCGGAAGGGGGGCCGCCGGGAGCCATGCAGAATGCATTCTCAGCAGACTTGTTCTTCAAAGCCTCCAACCATCCCCCAATGCAGGCATGGACGACACCAGCAACCGGCACATCCTGGGACATCTAGAGTGGAAAAAGACAGCACCACTGGTACAGGTGAGTTTTTTAAACCCCCACCCTTACTCCCCAACCCTTTTCACCATAGCACTGGAGGTGTTGGCCGGAAGGTACAGGAACCTTCCTGCTGGCCTTTTGAAAAACAGTCAAGCCTGGTGTCTCACGAGTGAGCATGATTCATGAAACTAGACATACTATTGTTTGCATGCACGGGATACATGGGGTGATGAGAGATGTGATTGGTTTTGTGCTGCCTGGAAAAAAACATCCCATTAAAGCACAATGCTACTTCCATTTCGCTTTTACTCCCCTAGATGAGGTAAGAACGGTACACCCGAGGTGACACGAGCACACCGCCGCGGGCCTGTCTCCCCGGTCCAGACTACGCATGTCGCGCCATAGGACCACTGCAGCGGGGCGTAGTGAGAACCTTCCCGCTGCTACCATAGCTACCATGGATCTCTAGGGAGCAGCAGGAGCTCAACAGGGAAAAGGTTCCAGGGAGTTCCAGCATGAGAGTTCCACAGTCAAAGAACGCAGGGAGCTGCTCTCCCTGCTTGGGGATCGGGTTTTGTCCGCAATCGCGGATGCAGTGAATGCAAGAAATGCTGCAATCCTCCCTAGGAATGATGGCAGTGTGGTTTCCAAGAAACTAGCCCGAACCAGGCCAGAGCCTTGCGATGGGGGCAAGCCCATGACCTCCTCCCAGCAGCAGGTGGCAAGACGACATTTCCCAAGGGTCAAGAACCCCCCAGGGACCCCGGAATCATCCCCCCACCACCTGCCCCCCACCACCTACCCACCTACCTGCCCATTTTGGGTTAACTTGTTAGCAACATCCACATCTAACTGTTTAAATTATGTTTCCTATTTCTCCTATGAAAGGGGGGTTGCCATATATCTTGTTTGACTTTGAAATCGTTACTATTGTTTACCATTCATGTCGTTTTTTTTTTTTAAATAATAAAAGCAATCCCTGTTATTTGAGCAACAAAACCAGAGTAAATTTATTTGTAATGGGGAAAAATTCACAGAAAGGGGGGGGCAAAAAACCTTTAAAAATTTCCCAAATTCAAACCAGGGAGAAAATCACAAATCTACTGGACATTGTCCTCGGCAAAAGGCTTGCGATGGGTTTTGACAGATTCCCCTTCACGGGGCCTCCTGGTGGAGGAGTGGGGTCGGAAGTATCCCGTGTTTGTGGGAGACGCAGAGGTGGGGGAGCTAGGTCGGGGTGCAGGATGTGGCCCTTGGACTGCAGATGTTGTGGAGGACCACGAAGCAGAATTACAGGAAGGTAGTTCTTCTGGGGCACGGTTAGGGGAGCTGAGAGGCAGCCCCACCGTGCCTTGAGCCTTCCAAAGGCCCGCTCCACCACGTTCCACAGCGGTTGAAAACCCTGTTTAAGCCAACTTCCTTGGGTCCATGGCCCCTCCGTATGGCTTCATCAACCACCTTGACAGGGGGTACGCTGCATCTCCGAGGATGACTGGACCAATGGAAATGCCATTTATGGTGATGGTAGGGTTTCCCCGGAAAAAACCGTCCCCCTCCATGGCGTGCCACAAGGAGGAGTGACGGAAAACAAATGCGTCGTGTGTTCTGCCTGTAAAGCCAAGGACAATACCCAAAAACCGTCCTTCATGGTCCACCATCCCCTGCAGGAGAATGGAGAAGGAGCTCTTGCGGTTTACAAAATCTTCCCCTCTTCCTTTTTGGGGGCCGAAGGAATTGTGTCCATCAACCGCGCCCATCATTTGGGGGAAAACCCATGAAAGGAATCCATCCATGACCTGCAATGGGTGGAACACAAAAAACAAACATTACCTTCATGGCCAGTGCAGGGATAGTGGCGGGGCCGGTCTGGGCTAGATAGTGTCACCGGGAGACATCGGGGCGCGAGGGAAGGATGGAAGGGGGGAGAGGGCGGGGGGGGGAAGAGTGGATGGAGGTGGGGAGGGGGGACGGAGGGCCGTGGATGGCCGCGCGCGTGGCGTGGCCAGTGCAGGGATGGTGGCCGGAACGGGCTGGGCTGGGAAACGTCACCGGGAGACGTCGGGGTGCCGGGGAAGGACGGAAAGGGGGAGAGGGCGGATGGATGTAGAGTACTCACTCTGCGATAGTCTCCAAGGGAAACGGTGGACGACAGGAGGACCTGCTCTATCGCCAACACACCTCAATGACAATCACAGCGACTGTGGAGATCCCCAAGCCAAAGGTGTTCGTCGTTTTGTGATATATAAGCGGCGTTGTCAACCACCACACGGCAATCACCACTCTCTCCTCCACAGAAAGGGGTTGACGCATTTCTGTGGCTTTCCTCTCAAGTGTGGGATGCAGACGGTAGGATTAAGAGGGTGGCTTCGTCATGCGAAAATGGTAGAGCCACTGGGCGTCGTCCCACTTAGCAAGCACCTCCTCAGCCCACCATGTCCTCCGCATCCTCTCCCTGACCCACCACCTTCTGGGGCGTGGGAGACCCGCGAATGTCCTCTCAGAAGGGGCGCATGAAAACATCCTCCTCCTCATGGTCGCGATGGAGCCTGGACCTCCCCGCTCATCTGGGCCCCTTGTTTTTGATGGTGGCCACCACTACACCCAGGACCACAACAAAGGGCCCCAGGAACCTGACCAGGTCATCGAAACCTGCCCTCCATCGCAAAGCCACGAACAAGCCAGAAATTGGCAAGCAGGAAACCCGACCGGCACCAACCAACGCACTAGCCAGAGGTGGGGAAAGGCGGCGAAAAGGGGGGAGGCGTTGGGGGGGGACCTTGCATACATACGTGCGCGCATGCTCATGTACGCACTTGCGCGGGACTTACCGGCAACCGCCATTTTTTAAAATCGAAATCAGCCTATCACAGCCATAGTGGGCGGGTTTATGTTAATAGCAGGGGTGGTAGGACGGCAACGTGTGATCTCTGAAAAGGGTAAGCCGGATCAAGCATAAACGTATGGATAGAGACTGATTAACGTGGATACAAAAAAACCCAGGAAAAAAACCCGGCCAGAACCATCACTCGCGAATTCCCCTCCCGGTTTAAAGGGCCAATATTTGTCATAAAGATGTGTCCTTCTTTTCCATATGAAATGGATACAAAAGGATGTTAATTATGATTTTCAATTTCCCTGCACCAGGAATAGATACAACTCACAAAAAAGATACGCTCACAGGGATCATAACAGCTAGGGTGAAGTACATATGCTGGACCATTGGAATGATCTTTAAACTTGGATCATATAACAGAACCTCACCAGATGCTGAAGGTTGACCCAGCTTTATTCAAAACCGTCCTTGCACCAGCCAGCCCACTAACAGATAAATTAAGGTACAGATAAATATAGGTATTACACAGGTATATTAATGTCTTTTTCTTTTCTTCCAGAAACTTGCTTCTGTGGATTTGAATTGGTAAGGATCTGTGGTTTTTTTTTACTTTCAAAAATCTGCCCATAGTTTATAACAAGAGGGCAACTTTACCCCACAAATGTTTTAGGCTTGCAACACCATATTCCCAATGGCAGAAAAAAAAACTGCTGTCCAAAAAGATCTGGGACACCAAAGCTGCCCACTTCTGTTCCATGGGCACTGGAGTAATACTTTCTTAACTAAAGTTTAGAATAAGGAACTTTTTAGGAAAATACATTCCAAAATCAATATTTATGGCATTTCATTTCATTTTTTAGGGAAGTGGGCAAGAAGATGAGCAGAATAGGTGAATTTGATTTAAATATATATTTTCCCCTTTAAACACCTCTCTTCAATGTTTGTATATGGTTCTTCCTTTCATGATTGACATAGTTACCAGCAATGAGATAGAGAACAGGCTGTGATTTCCAATGCAGTAGCAAAAGTTTCTTTCCACTGCTAAAGGAGGAGCCACTAGTATCCCTGCTGAAGAAGAACTCCAGCTTTATTGTTTGTATGACAGCACTATACACATCTAACAGTCACATTCCCAAATTGTGCCTTTATGTCGTCTTTGTGTTTTTGGGAAAGTGTCATAGAATAATTATGCCAAAAACAGTTGTGACTGAAAGTAGGAAACTCATTCAGTACAAATACTATCATAAACTTTTTGCAAACTTTTGCAAAAGGATTTCTAGATGAATGATTTAAAATCTTTTTCATTAACTTCACTCAATGAAATCAATAGAAATCATGATGAAACTGATCAGAACAGAACACTTAAGTGATCTTTTCTGTGGTGAAGGCTGAGACAGGTTTATTCTAAGCCAGCTAGGTTGTCACCTCATAAAGACATCTTCCACTGACTCACCTAAGACCTCAATTGCTTGTTGCTTTAAAGATGCAGCTGGAAGCTTTGGTTGTGATCCTGTATCAGTCCTGCTCAAAGTGCTACTCAGACATCTGCAAGTCATTGAGTCATCAGCTCCTGATTCCTGGCAAGTGTCCAGGAAAGAAAGCAAATATGATAGTAATAGGGCATGCTGGGGGGAAAAGCACCACTCTGCCACTTTAAATGGTTTGAGAAGCAGAGTTCTACACGGTGCTCATGTAATGCAATGCCCTGTGAGTGTTCTTAAATGAGATTTTTCTTCTGTCTTTGGCTTCTCAATGCCTCCATGTGCTCTCATGTCCATTTGGGGAAAGGGTACAGGTGGCATCCAGCAGTGTCCAACTGCAGTTCCAAAAACAGGAGCAAAGAGCAACCATCACCTTTCTGAATCTCCAGTTCATTTGGTGGAGATCGCAGAAGGCAATGTCTGCTCTGCAGTACTGCAACTGGAAGCTGCCTGAGTCCCCTCTGTCCTCCCAAGGCCATTAAAATTTAGGAGAGGTGCCAATGCTGTGACTCTGCCTTTCAGGGAAGGGGCATTGCACAGGCGAGAAGCACTGCACTGAATGAACCCTGAATAACCCCAGGTACTGCAAGTGTATGTCACCAACAGGATTCTAGACTGTGGGTCTTTTTTTTTTTTTAATTTTACTTTTAGCAGTTTGGAGGTCTTGATTTTTATTGGATTCCCCTGCATGGAGATGGAATATTTCTTCCTGAGTCCTGATATATCATGTCCTTTCCTACTGTGCACTGACACATCTTAGAAAAAAAGGATTGCTTAGTTATTCATACAGAATATATCAATACTGTGTCAAACTACAGTCATTTGTTACCCTGTGAATTGGGGGTCCCAGGAGGGGCGCCCAAACAGCCAAACAACAACAAACCAGAAGGGGAATTAGCTGGAGCACTCTCTTGGCTAATGAGAGGCAGGGCAACGCAGCAGGATCTTTTACCCTATGTCTACAGCGTCAGGTCAGTGAGGAGGCAAATGGTTCAAACAGCAATTAAGATTTATCAAACAGTTATTAAAGAAAAGCACAAACACACTCCTAACTAGAAAGGAAAAGAGAATTTCAAGGGGAATGGGTGATACGCCAGCTGTCCTGCAGTCCTGAAGAAGCCAGTTGTAGAGGAAGAAACCTGGTGTGGCGGCTGAGGGGAATCTGCTGAACCGAGTGGCAGTAAGGTAAAGTGAAGTTCAGACGATCTGGCGAGAATTCCAAAGAGCTCTCAGAGCAGGGGATTTTTATAGGGGAAAGAACAACCGCAGGCTAGTCTGGTCTCGAGTGAAAACAATAAGTTTTGAGTTGGAGACAAAGCCTCTGAAAGGTCCGAATTTGCATGATTCAGTTGGAGTCCGAATTGACAATAGTATAGCCGGTATGTAGATGCGGCTAGCTCGGCAGTTAAGTACCTAGCTCACCAGGGTGTCCTCTCAAGGCAGAGGATCTCTTTGTGGTAGCGTGCATTTGTAAAGAAGGTGTTTGTTTCGGGAGGTCCCCTAAAGCAGATCTGGCAATATCTGGCTTGGTTTGGTGAGAGCAGTAAGTAGTAGCCATGCCTAGCTTCGCGCTTGTTCAGCGGGCTTCACGAACACTTGGCTGGTGGCAGAGTAGGGCTGAATTATGATATCAAAATGATATCCTTGGTTCACCAAAGGTCAGGCCAGAACACGGTGGTAACACATTCTTCCACATCGCTAGGGTTAGATGAAAGTGAAAAAACTGTGAATAACTCTAGGCCCTTCCAAACCACATTTAACACACACAAAAAGTATGATCACCATGTTCAACCCACTGTGGATTCCTCTGAAGCACCAGGGTTCCTTCACAAGACAGAATGGGTGGCTGGTGGGCCTTACTGCCACCTCCAGTGCTGCCCCACCCCATTTTTAATAGGGACTTACAAGCTTCGTTCACAGTTTCTCAGTCTTACAAGGCTTGCAGTCCCTATAAAAAATGGCATACGAAGACAGCAGAGGTGTCAGCAAGTAATTCGTGAATAATCAAATGCACAAAAGTGAAACTCACAAATGTGGAGGGCTGACTGCACATTCTTCATGTGTCGTATTGCCAGTGCAGATAAATAAATGTGTGTATCACAGTGCTAAATATTAACCCTTTCTTCACTTGTAATATGATTTTCATGATGACCGCTGGCACAGCAATTAGGTTTTTCAGGCTTAAGTGCCATGCAAGTATTTGTCATGCCAATCAAGACTGGTGCCCAAGGTTGCCATTTTAAAGGTTCTCATACCAATGCAGAGTGCAAATGTAACAGGTACTTTGGCCTAAAGTTTCCCATTACAGTTAACCAATCAAACTGTAATTTATTTGTCTTCTGCACAGGGGAGTGGAGAAGGCAATGACCTTGAGGTAAGTTTGCTCAAGATATGTTTTTTCCTACTTTGATAAGAAGTCCAACAAATATTCATCCTCCTGGTATGGGTGTGGTGACCAATCATCTGAAAGGATAATTTGAATAACAATTACCATAGACAAATATTGCAAGTAAGTCTCTTCCGTAAGGTCACAGTAATCCTTTCCTGACAAATATGTCAGCCAAATTGTTCCTGCAACAATATTTTCTGTATCAGAGAATGCTTCACATGCTTTAAATAGCAGAAACCAAATTCCTTTAGCTTTGTGTTGAATTTATGTTGCCCATTTTTCTTACCTCTTAATTTGAGTTCATGGACTCTGACCTTAATCTACTTTGTTGTTGATTTCCATTTTTCTTAAAATTTATTTATTTAAAGTCATCCATGTACGGTACACTTTACATAGCAGTTCATAATTGTTAATTTGATATTTTCTTGCCCTGAGGCTTGCAATCTGCAAAAAGACATGATACACAAAGAGAAGGCAGTGAGGGAAGGGACTAAGTTAAGCAGATGCTGGTCACTCTTCTCTCCCTCTGAGGGCTTGGCAGTGGCAGTTGGGATGGAAGGAGGGCATTTCCTTAACTACTGAGTCTAAGCACGTAATGAAACTGTACCTTCTTCTCAGTCTGTCAGATTAATAAACCTTCCATCATAAACCTTTCATCAGTTTATGATCACTGGATGTACACAAAATTGTGCACCTTTCCTCTTGTTCTGTCAATTTAATCCATGAAATCCACTACAGCAAAGTGACCATGGACATTATATTGTTCATTGAGGGTTACCTTTTAAATCAGGAGCAGGCAGCTTCTGAGGATCTGGAAACCATTTTTGCCCTTGGCCCAGATCTGAGATGGTAATGCTTCTCTCCAACACTACCTTCCAAACACCCTAATTTCTTTGCCCCCAAATTGCAAATCCTCTCAAATTTGGGGGTGGTGATTAACTTTTCTAATTAAACATAACCCCCAAGCCTGAAAAGTGCTAATTAGAAAAAGGAAGTGACTGGCCAAATGCAAAATTATATTTCAGTGGTGAAATGTGCACCACAGATGATCCTGGGGTATATCTTGCCACTTTGGGAGAATAACTTTGAAGGCTTGGGCAGTGGTGGAGCTTGGAGTGCATGGCGTTGAGTGGGAGGGGGGCATGGCTATGCCACAGGAGGCGTGGCCGTGGCACACAGGGGGCATGGCTACAAACTGAGATGCCCCAAAAACATTGCCGCTGGGGGCTAATTCCCCCCATCACCCCCCATCCCTACACAACTGGGTTTAGGGGGTGGAAAGGTTGATCCTGACTCCTGAGGGGTTTTTTCCCCCATTCTGGATGGTAGCTTCATGTGGTAGTACAACTATAAATTGCTTGTCTTGTGAACCAGCCAAGTGACCAGTCTCTCATGAGTACAGGTCTTGATTTTGAAAACTATCAACATTCTTTGGAATTGGAACACTGCAAAGATCACACAGCCCTTTTATCAATTGCGAATGTTGAGTCTGCTTGGATTGCTAGTCTCCAAGGCAGAAATAAAAATAAAGCATAGTGCACAGAATACTTAATTATGCTTTAACAGGGGTAGAGGTAGAATAGCCATTATTACACATAGAATTATCTACGACATATTCAATATATCATAATGTATGAAATATTCCTTTTGGAAACCTGTGGTCTGGTCTGGTCTGGTCTGGTCTGGTCTTTTTTTCTCTCCTCTTCTCTTCTCTTTTCAACTTAGGCCTGGTTTGGGATCAGATACATGCATCTCTGTCTCTCTCCATTTAGAAGGTTCTTGATATGAAAATTAAAAAGTCTCTTGCTTTTCAGTATCTTGCTTGTTGCTTTTCAGTATTTTCCAGTTATCTTACAGAAAAGAAGCAATATTTCTTAAGAAATGATTACAGTGTAGCAACCATATAATGCAGGGCTGGGGAATCTTTAGCCCTCCAAATGTTTAGAATAACAGCTCCCATGGTCTCTTGCCCTTGGCTATGGTGACTGAGACTTCTAGGGGTTCAAATCTAAAATATGTAGAGCCAAAAGTTCCCTAACCTCAGTATAGGGAAATTTATGTGAAACACAACACTCACTGGCATTCTATTTCAATATAATTTCCTTGTATTAATAATATATATGATATATTAACACATATAATAACATATATGAACTTTGGCTATATCTAAACTAGGAACGTTTCAATGTTTAGTGGCAGAGAGTTTGATGATAAAGTTAGGTAAAAATATGAGAGCCTAGGCAGTTCCTTTCCTAAGAAATTGTGCTCTTGGCATATTGCCTCTCATTTTCTTTTTGTTATGGAATTGAGAAAATAACCTGTCCTGCCCTGTCCACCCACCGCCACCACATATTGAAACATTTGATGGAAGTGGCACTGAGTCAAAGTCTAAAATTTGAGTTTAATTCTCCAATTGCCTCTCCTGCGAAATTCTGTGTTTGGTTGCTCTTCTGGGGAAAATGCCATCCATGTGATAGGGAAAATTTTGTTTTTAATTCCAGTCCTTTTTCTGCCACTAGAATGTTTACAGTGTTTTTCCTTTACAAAGAGGAATTTAAGGCATATTATACTTATAATTTGTTTCATTCATTTATTCAGAACTAGTGTATTTACTTGGCATTGCCCAGGGTTTTTATTTTCCTCTTAAGAACTCACCAAACTGTCTTCTCCATTTTCTGTAACTTTGCTCCATATTTCTTAATACAATCTATATTCAGAGTTATTTACATATACAGTTTGGATTCCTGAGGGAGTACGCTGTCCTCCTCCTTGCTGCTAGGCCTCATGTCCATAGCAACTGGCCTACTTCAGTACCTGTAAATTTTCCCCATATTCCCCAATCCAATCTGTATTCATAGTTGTTAACATATAGAGATTGAGTTCCTGCAGGAATACACTGTCCTCCTCCTTGCTGCTAGGCATCATCTCCACAGCAACTGGCCTATTCGAATACCTGTAACTTTTTCCCATAGTCTCCAATCCAACCTGTGTTGCTTGGTGATGTTGATGTAAATGGCTTTTTTTTTCTTTCTGTTGAATTTGTGCAATGGTCTTACGTTTTTCTGGAAGCATTTTTTGTTTTAAATTTCAGCTTTAAGAGTACTCATATATGGAATCTATACAGTCTAGTGTGTGAGGTGAGAAGACCTTGTAACTATGGCCATTTCTGTACCACATTGTTATAGTGCTATTATTCCACTTTCAGCATCCTGTGGAATTCTGGAGTTTGTAGTTTACTGACAGCAAAGACTTCTCTGGCTGAGAATTCTTAAATACCCCTCCTTAAACTACAAATCCCAGGATTCCATAGGATGTTGAAAGTGGAATAATAGCACTATGACAGTGCAGTGTGGAAATGGGCTATGTTGTGTATGTCACTTTAATTTTTTATATATATGCCTCCCAAAAGTTTTCTGGCATCCTTATTGATGGTAGGCCTCATGTCCATAGCAACCAGCCTGAGGCCCAAGAGCTCTCTGGCTGAGAATCCTAAAGGCCCCCCCCAAATGCCAACCCCAGGATTCCATGGAATCTTCACAGCCAGCCAATCATCTAAGGTCTTCTCACCTCACACAGCCAATGATATGCTGACGCGGACAAACAGACAAATGCTCAGACAAACATTCACTTTTATATAGTAGATTATTTTTAGGCCATGTTTAATGAGAAAACCTAATTGACATATAAGATTTTTTTAAAAAAAGATACAAAACAGAAGCAGTGAGATGAAATTAAATTAAAGAAGCAATTGGAAATAAGACAAACAGAAAGGAGGAGGGGTGGGGGAAGAGGAGGAGGAAGAGATGATGATAATGATAGAATAAGACATGACTTCATTGTTGTCCCTTCCTCCACCTCCTCCACCTCCTCTTCCTCCTCCTCTAAATATTTATATACCGCCTTTTCCTCGATGCTGACTCTCAAGGTGGCTTACACAAATTAAAACATATAGGGGTTAGAATGCATAAAAAGACAGCAACAGAAGCACATAAAAGTTATTTCTGAAATTCTATCTATCTACACACAATATATGTATATACACACAGACACACTAGATAGATAGATAGATAGATAGATAGATAGATAGATAGATAGATAGATAGATAGATAGATAGATAGATAGATGTGTATGTGTATACACACACACACGCACATACAATCTGCCAAAATAAAACAATCTAAAAATTCAGTTAAAGGCATAGAAGATAAAAATCAACAAAACAGCAACCATTAAAAACCGGTTGCAGTTAATTTCCTAAAAACTGTGTTTTATATTCACCATTCTGTCATACATCTGTTGTCTGTTTTTATTAGATTTATATTCAAGGTCGCATGAGCTCTGTGTCAAATCTAGATCTATAACCAAGATCTATAAAGCAGTTTAATTGGACTGTATTTAAAAGGATGTGCCTAAACAAGAATCCTTCTTTTCGCTCTGTGAATTGCACAAATGAATAATATGCTTATTACTGCTGTACTAACACGCTTCCTTATCACCGACGCCATCATACACCTAGTTGTACTACCAGTATTGTCATGTCCTTATTTCTGGTAAACTGCTCACAGCTGCCCTGACACATGTTCACAACAGAACTTGTGGTAATGGAACAAAATTTGCTTTTCTTCGATGACTGCCATTGTTAGACTGTTTAATTAATAATGTGTGTATAAACTTAGATGTGCAGTTATGTTCATTGTGAACTAGTCATAGAAGCAGTTTTTCATAAGCTGAGATCACAATTTCGTAAGCTAACCCAATTACTTCTGCGCGGAATTCAGAAAAATGGTGCCAGTTTGCTTGATATGTTTACACTACACAGTTTTCAGCCTGCACTGAAGATAAGCAGACTATATTTGTCCTCATGCTGAGTGCATAGTGTGGTTAACAAACCCTCAGTTTTAAAATCAGAGGGAAACATCTGGAAAGCCTCTCTGACTTTTTTTGTGGGTAAAAGCAAGGGGATAGTCAGTTCTATAGAAGTGGGGAGTAGCTATGGGGAAAGTGAATACGAATGCTGACCCCGTCATGAAGTTTTCCTTCAGGAGCCAAATTTCTGACATTACCAAAAGTGGGACATTGAAAATCATTCACATCCAGAGCCTTTATCTTGTCTGTGTTTGCACTTCCTTGGTAACTTTCCCTTTCCCTTTTCTCTTAGGATGCATAACTGTTTTTTTCTAAATGCTCAACTGCATTTGGGGACTGAAGGTATATGGGAGGGCAGAATTCTTATTTATAGGGCAATGCTTTCATCCCCCTCCTTTCCATAGCTACACTGCTGAAGGAATAGCACATAAGGTATTCTGGAAATCACTATTGATTTTTTTAAAAGTTAAGCCAATTTTAAAGCATTCTTTCTCCTTTCTAGGTTCATATTGATGTGGTCATGAATCTGGTAACTACCTTTAAATTTCTCTTGTCTTCTGTATTTATTGTTGAGTCTGTCTGATTTAATGTAATCTTTCTTCAGAAAATAAGAAATCTCTTAAAAGAATTAAATACCAAAATGCAGCATAAGTAACTCAGATATTTCCATTTTCAATTTGATATTGTTGTAATTACATATGAAAGAACGCACACAAATAAACCAGTGCTGTATTGTTATATTTGTGTTATATTTTAACTGAGTGAGTTTTAAAGCAGAAGAAAATGAAATTTAATAGAAATATGAAGTATCTGAGTAGACAACCTCCTACAGGTTTAGAGCATAGCCTTAAGTGGCCAAGATAGGCAAGGGCCAGCTGAACCAACACAAACTCAGGTGAAGCCATGCTAAACCCAGATCCCTCTCAACCAAGAAATGGCAGAAATTATTTAGATGCCTTCACCCTGGACTGACTTTGTGCTAGCATTGTGGGTATGTCCCTAGGCTAAAGAAGTTTCAACATTGTATAATAATTGTTCCCTTTCCCCAGCCCTTCTCCATCCTTCTTTTGGCTCTTCTCATAGACATCTTAGCTATAAAGATAGTTCTGCTGGCAGGTTGTTTTGTCAGCCATATTAGGGAATGTGAAAGATAGCAGTGTATCTCACAAGCAGAGTTATTAGTATTCCCAAGCAAAAGATGAGCAACAACCAGTCCCACAGCACCCAACCTGACAGGATCTAGCAGAGAAATAAAACAGGCTTAGTCTTCCTTATAAAAACATTTGAAGGATGTTTACTTACAAATACTAAAGGTTTCAGAGCATCTCACAGTAAGAGGCACTATAACATGTGGTCTTCAAACAAGGAGGCGAGAGAGAGGGGGAAAAACCTGTGAACTACAAAGTGAAGATAAACAAATAAAGACTAACTGAATACTGAGAAAGAATGTGTGACTATGTCAAAAAAACATAAAATGACATGAATATATGTTATGCGTAAGCTCTTACAGAGACATGCAAACTAGCAGTTACTGAAGAGGGTGCTAAGGTTGCTAGCTCCAGTTAAGTGTATCTCTGAAAAGTAGGTTCTGTTGACAGAAAAAAGTTTCTCCTAATAAAAGAGGTTTGTGACTAGCCCTAACACACCACAGGTGGTGGACTTTTGAGTTTAGATTTCACTGCTTGTTTGTTTATGCTGCTTCCAATTTCTCTCTGAAAAGATAGGTTTTTAAGTAATGCCTTCTTCTTCCCACATGACACACAATACTGCAAAAGAGGACAATTTCATATTATAAGAGTGAGTTTGGGGATATTTTCAGATTCTCCCATTCAGTGTCATACAAAGCCTGCCAGAGCTTATTCACATGCTGAGTGACTTTTCTCACCAAATCTTACAGTGATCATTTCCACACTAGATTGTTATAGTGCTATTATTCCACTTTCAACATCCTATGGAATCCTGGGGTTTGCAGTTTAGGGAGGGGCCACCCCAGGATTCCATAGGATGCTGAAAGTGGAATAATAGCACTATAACAGTCTAGTGCAGAAACAGCCAGTGGCTTGTTCTTCTTTAGGAAATGGATTCATATTCTAGTAGGCTGTTATGTACCACAGTTTAGCAATGATTGTAGTTTTAGAATAAATATATAGCATAGGGGACTAATCATAATTTTGCCCTTTTCATCCCACTTGGAAATTAAAATTTAAAAGAGTATTGTGGGGAAGCTTTTTCCTCACACTACGGCAAACTCAATAAACTTGTTTCTATATGTTATAATGAATAAGACTCAAATATGTTACAAATGTAAACCAATTTTAAAGAGTTCAGTGTTCATTTACTAGTATGCAACGATGTATTCACTACACTCATGATTAGGACCTAGGTTAAACCTAAGCCCTTTCCGCACCCTACCTTTTTTTTGGCAGCATCTAGTGGCAATGGTGGCAACAGCTCTTCTAGGAAGGTAGTATGATGGAGTGCTCCCCTCTGTGCCAGCTGCCTCTGTGTTCCAGGAAGTGTGATGGCCACGCCACTTCCTGCCACAGCACAACTGGGTAGTTTCCCAGGCTGTGCTGGGGCAGAAGCTCAGCCATTGCGCTTCCAGGGCCTCTGCAGACAAAGTAAGTCTGCGATGGTGGCGCAATTGCTGGTCATTGCTGGGGAAAACCTGTCAATGATTTGCAGTGCAATCGCATCCGCTGGGGACTGGGAAAGCTGGGACCGCAACAACATTATGCATAAGCATCATCGCAGTCCCACCCTTCTCCCGTCCCCATGGCAGGTTGGGAGGGTGGAGCGGAAAAGGCCCTAGATTCCTGGCTGCAGCGTATAGCTTCTGAATCTGAATGTGTAGGCGAATGCATGAAGAAAGATCAAGGATGATGAATAGACACAATCCACCTAGTTCATGAGCTTCTTCTATATATGGATGAATTAAGCTGGACTGAATTAAACTGGGTGAAAAGCAGCCCTCCAGGACTACTGCTCTGGCACTTGATTTCTCCAATATCCCTGGACTGCAAAAAAGAAATGTGAATTCCCTAACTGTAGTGTTGTCAAAGAAGATGATAAAGTGGGCAGATAGTTATTAGAGAAAATTTGTGCTTGTTTAAAAAAGTTATTTTTATTCAGTTTTTTTCAACACCAAGAATAAAACAAATTCCAACTCTGTCTTTCACAGAATTCATTTGCACTTTAATAGTTTTTTGTTTAAAATGAAGACATTCAGAAGTAACAATCCTTTCCCCCTCACTACTGGTGAAGAAACTTGGGAAAAAGGGCTTCTGGTGAGTTTCTGACTTTGAAGAAGGTTAAAAGGAATCACACTGGCTTCAAAAAATGCCAATTGTTATTCATTCATTCATTCATTCATTCATTCATTCATTCATTCATTCGAAGTACCCCCAAAAAAGGAGTAGGAAAGAGGAAAATGAGAGAGAAATGTGGGGAGGAGGAATACCTAGGTTATTATCATGGCATATGTGAAATATAAACTGCCAAATGTCTGAAAAGATCTCTCTGTAAAACATATGCTTATGCTCAGATAAAGCACTTAGACCCTCTGGCCACTGAATGATAGATGATATGGATTTATATGTCCAATCTTGGAGCCTAAATGGTTTTCCATGCTGGATCACCATCACTTAAGTTCCAGATCAATGTTTTTTAAAACCATGATGAGCAAGCTGCCATTCTGGGACCACATGCCACCTCAAAGCTGTTTTCAGGCCTTCCCAGCACCTTCCCATAAACCCACAGATCTCTCTTTTCTGGCAAAAGGATAGACAAGGTTAATTGCTTCTTCTGAAAGGATCTAGGAGTGCCAATTCACCTTTTAAATTTAACACAATACATATCCCAGTATCACAGTACATATCCCCTGTACTGTTCAACACACACACAAAATTCTATTTTTGGAACTAGAAGTGGTCATGTGGCTGGTTTGTTTGAACGTGTTTGGCAGTATTATGACTCCAATCATTCATAAATGCATAATACTGCCAAGCATAAATATGTATGACAACAGAGAAAGCCAGAATGATATAGTGGCTTAAGTGTTTGACTAGGACTCTGAGAGACCAGGGTTCTAATCTTCACTTGGCCATTGGAATCAACTGGGTAGCCCAGGGCACACCAAGTTCTTTCAATTTAAGAGGAAGGCAATGACAAACCTCTTCTGAATAGATCTTGCCAAGAAAATGCTATGATAGGTTCTCCATAAGTCAGAATCAATTGGAAGGCACATAAGAAGAATGATCAGAGAGTGCCCTAGGGCAGAAAATAGGCCATCACATCCACTGCAGTTGCTGACCTTTAGTTTGAAGTACATAAACAACTACAACTGTCAATAGGTTTTTGAAACAAATGTCAATAGGTTGCAATATATAAAGCCAGAAGGGGCCTACCATAGGACACATCAGTGTTTGAGAGAGGAATTTTCTATGAGTTTGAAGAAAATTCAGGGTTGTCAGAATCATTGCCTGTACTATTTTTGGCATTCTGAAGAGTTGTGAGGATATGATGGGTTGCACCTCATCTGTCCCAGCAGGTAAAGGCTCCTCTGCTTACATCATGGGCTGCCAATGGGTGGTAAGAAAATTAACTGAGAAAATTAGAGTTGATAGCTGTGAACTGCAACTACATGAGATAGGTCAACATGACAAACAGATCAGCACTCAATGATTTCCACCATGCCATGCTCTGTCTAGAAGAAAGCCAGAATTGAGATGGTCTAAGTGTTATTCTGCCTCTGTGTGGTTGTGTTCAAGTGTGATACATCCACACCAAGTTATGAATCTCAGGGTTAAACTGAGTGCTGTGTTAAACGCATAGTGCTCAACTATGAGATATTTGCTTTTTCCCCTCATAGGTAAGAACATGAGGCCCTGCTCTAGACTAAGTTCACGGGAGAGGATCAAACATTTTATCCAGCTAGTTATTTAAGCTACAAGCCTCTCTTCATGGATTAAAAAACAGTAAGCCATAGCAAAAACCTTTATCTGGATCAGCTCCTCTCCCACAAGTGCTCACTCAGGCCCTTTCTGCACGCAGCAAGGGAAACGCTCCCTGCCGCTACTCACCGGCTTTTTGGTGAGTCCAATTGGGTCCGTCCTGACGAGGAGCTGTGCGAACTCGTCACTTTGCACTGCTCCGGTGACCAAAATGGTGGCTTCTGGTTGGTGGAGGCTCCCCACCAACCGCTGAAGCTCACCAGCCTAAAGCCCACCCCCGGCAGATCTGCACTGGAGCACCGGAACAGAGTGGCATGGAGTGGCACGCTCGTGCTTTTGAAAAACCTGTAAAAATAGGTTTTTAAAAAGCACACTGCGTGACCACTTCGGGTTGCTCCGGAGCAGACTGAGGTGAGGAACTTCGACAAGTAGTCCAACCCAGTCCGCTCCCAAGGTGCGGACGACCTCCGTCAGAGGTCGCACCACGCCGTTCTACTTACCCCATGCAGAAATGGCCTCACAAGATATAAAAAATCTTAAGAGCTGGAGGCAGGGCATTTAATGTAGCGTTATGTACTAAGTGGGCAAATCTTTTAAGATGCCTGTGGATGTCAGGATCAGAAACACTTTCCTTCCAGCTGCTGAACTTGCATTGTAGCAAATATGCTATGAGGTACAAAGAGGAGTGTCTGCAACAATTATGATCCTTTCTTTTTTCCCTCCATTTGTTTGATATATTCTATTCTGTTTCTGTTTTTCTGTAATAATAACACTCAGATACCCAGACCATTACAAAACTAGCAATGGGAACACGTTTGGCATGCGCTATCCATTCCACCATACAAGCACTAGTCCCCTCAAGGAAAAGAAACAGGAGTCCTTCACTCTGAGGGACAGCCTAACAACCATATACCAGGGATACTGGTGGAAGATGACACAGATCCATGAAAGTTGGTGGTGGCTGCAACTTTATCCAATCAAGTTGACATGGCTGGCACATTGAAGGAAAATTATTTTCACAGGTCGTAAGTTACCAGAAACCAAATTCTGACCAGAATTCCATGCCTTGCCTATGTAAACTTGTATCCAATAAAAAATGTTAGCTTATACTGCCTTTAAAACTGATGGGTCTTGTTTGTCTTTCTTTTTTCCTCTCCATTTTAGCTGTTTCCAGTCATGAAAATGTTTGCTAATGAGAATTCTGTGCAACTGTTTGTGCAAAGCAGGCTAATGAAGGGTTGTGGGCTCAGTATTTTGAGCAACTTTGGAAGAATAAGGGCTAGATTTGAAAAAGTGTGAGAAAAACTGCTGAGAATCCACTTTTTCAATAAGTTTACAGACTAAATATGCTTGTGTCTTAAATGGTGGGCATGTTGCTAAATACAAGCCATATTGTGTTCTCTTTTTTTCCTCAATGTGGAAATCTTTCAAAGGGTAGGTAGTATTTCTCTGGCTCAAAATGTTTTATATATGAGAAGTGTTACCAAAGTGGAGCTCGGATGGATAGTACTTTTCATACACAGAAGTGTCTTTTTAATATCACCTTTGAGTATGTCAGCAAGACAAATCTTGGTAGCAACTGAATGGCAGCCTGCCTCTGTTCACAAAATCATGAAGTTTCTTTCTTTTTATTAAAAAAAGGGGCATTATCCAAGTGGTAACAGGAACCTCAGATAATATAACCTTCAGGTGATAAAGTCAGCAAGTAGATGTCATTCCTAAATTCTGATTATAGCATCCGGTACCTTCCAAAAAGCCCCATTTACCTGCCTAAGCATAATGGAGAAAAAAGTAATAGTTTGAGAATTCCTTTTTCACATATACATATCATATAAAGGTTATCTTATGAAGTTTTTAACCTTTCCTTAAGGCAGGGAAAGTGGACATATATGAGTTCAGGACAAAGAGAAGGGCATTAGACAATTCCAACCTAATGGCAATTTGTCTTTAAACATGTTTGCTATCACAGTTTATTCATAAAATGATCTTAGGTCATTTCTGCACGAGCTTAAAAAAACAGTGCAGAGCGTCCTCCAGAGAGGACATCTGCACCTGGGAGCAGACTGGGTCGGACTTACTTACTGTAGATTCGCACCTCAGCCTGCTCCCGAACGACCCAAAGTGGTCGTCCAGCGTGCTTTTGAAAGACCGCTTGAAAGAGGTCTTTCAAAAGCACGGAGTGTGCCACTCTGTTCCCACACTCTGGTGCAGATTTGCAGGCTCGCACCAGTGCGAGCCTGCGATCTGCTGGGGGTGGGATTTAGGTTGGCGAGCTTCAGTGGTTGGTGGAGAGCCTCTGCCAACTGGAAGCCACCATTTTCGTCCCCAGAGCAGTGCGGAGCGGCAGCCACGCACTGCTCCGGACCAGCCTGGACCCAAGTGTCAAGCTCAAAGGTCCGGTTAGTACTGGCACGGGGTGATTCCCTCGCCCTGTGCAGAAATGGCCTTAGTCTAGAAAATTATTAGTATCAGGTATAAACTGCACAATTGGGATGGTACTGGCAATGTGGCAGATTGCATCATTGTTATATCATAGATGCAGAATGTAGAAATGTTTGGCTACAAATCACAGAATCCATAACCAGAACAATCATTGTCTACACTGGAAGGGAAACTCTGGGAGAAACCTGAAATAATTTTTCCAAGCTCATGTTACCAGGTTGTTCACCCCTTCTCCACAACATGTTTTAATTGGTAAAACATATATTTAATTGGCATAAAATTTAAAATTATACTCTGCTATGACTGGGAGTTGTCTGGCAAAGAGGAAACTGGCTGCACACATATTGTGCAACACTAGGTCAGGATGACACCTCAGGGCATGGTTAATTCATAACCAGGGAAACTCCCAGACACTAGCCTTGCAGATGTCCCCCAGTGATTCAACTTAAAGAAACAGTGACATTGAAACTGCCTACTGATTGTCTTCAACCTCCTCCCTTTGTCAAGAAGAAACTCTCCATTGTTCCCTCACCTGTCCAGCAATTAAGGAGCTATCACAATTCTCATCAGTTCCTTTGTCACTTAATGCTAAGGCCATAAAGTCATTCTGGGCCACACTGTCCACTCTCTGGACTCCATTGTTTACTCTGCCAGACAGCCATTAACACCTTCACCCTCCAGGCAGAAATAGGGTATTTAAACCCCAACTTTGGACTAGCCAACTTGTAGTACTTGTGGCATACTGACCATCACTCTGCTGCTCCAATTCCTGATTTGTGCTACCCTTGGGCTTCCAGTCTAAGCCACAATCACTTCTTCCCTTCTCTTCAGATTGGTAAATATCACCCACTTCACCCTAAACTCTCACTTTCCAGACTTTCCCTCCCTTTTCCTTCAGTTAGCTTCGTGTAATTGCAAGATGGCTTGGATCTTGTGTATGTGATTGCAATTCCCCAATAAAAGAAACAAGCTTACTTTTGGATCTCTGGCTGATTCTTCCCTGCACCAGTATTAGTATACACAGTTGTAAAAGATCTCATAAGGTTAGCCCTACTCTCACAGGCCTCCTCTTGAGCTAATGTTCCCCACTGTTTCATAGAGGCACTGGCATTGAGGGTGGACCGCTGACTCACTCACATTTTGGGTAACACTCAAACAGTACACTTCTGTTGTTCTTTAGAACCCTGCTATTGTTACAGGTAGGAAACAGTGCTATTAAATGTTAATGGAGTGGTATTGCCACATCTTTTGCAGCTGTTGAAACAACACTATGAAACATTTGAAGCTGGTTTCTGTCTGAAGCTTGGTTGTATCTCCTCTGAAGTGTTGCCTGGAATCTGTCCATATCTGCCGAAAGTCATAATGCTTGATTCAACTGTTGCAACTTGCAACATAAAAGTTATATATAAATATTATAAATACAAATGCGGAGTCCATAAAATAACATGCATAAAATAGAACTATAGATCTCATAAAACAACATACTTAAAATAGAAATACAGAGTCCTTGAAAGAATGTGCTTAAAATATATCTCTTATTAAAAAAAATGTTAATAAAAAATAGAAATAAAATATATAAATATAGAAACACAGAATGTTGATGTCAAATCAGGCTCAGTGCCTGCCCAGTCATTTTTCTGACTGTCTCTATTGAACAAGAACTATTTTTAAAATCTTTGAGTTGTGTTTATCATATCATTAGGCCAGATTCTCATCCCCACTACAAATGTAGGGCTTTCATAAAACTTTAAAACAAAAATGTTTTTTATATATTACATGTTGCCTTAATGCAGTGATTCTTAACCTTTTCTTTGCCAGGGAGCCCCTGTACATATAATTTGCTGCTGGCAAATTAAAACTTAACATAAGATTTCAATACTTAGATTTAAATATTCAAATTCATTCATTCATTCATTCATTCATTCATTCATTCATTCATTACAAGCTTCTGGAGCCTAGGATTCAAATCCCCATTCAGATGGTAGACGACCTTGGGCAAATCACATTCTCTCAGCAAACCATCTCTCAACAAATCTTGAAGGCACACAGCAACAAAGTGTTAAAGCCATGGAGATGTTCTTTTTAGCCATCATGCCTCTTCCTTTTAAAAACTGACTTGTGGCTTCCCTAGGGTTAGAACCTATTGGGAGTTTTTCTTGGCAAGATTTGTTGCCTTTCTCTGAGGCTGAGAGAATGTGACATGCCTGAGGTCACCCAGTGGGTTTCTATGGCTAAGTGGGGATTCATATCCTGGTCTCCAGTATCATAGTTTGAGCATGCACACATGCTGCCACCGTGTTCCTTTTGTCAGGGACATGGCAGCATGTGTGTTGTGTGTGCAGGTGCCAAAACTGCTCCCTTGCCTATGGCAGCCAGAGGTGTGGGCTCTGAGGGATACAGCGGCAGGTGTGTGTGCACACCCAAACTGCTCCTTCCTTTGCAAATGAGGAAACAGTTTTCGGTTCCACAAGCCCAGTGTTGCCACATCCCTGTTACTGGTGGTGGTGGTGTTGAGCAACAGGGCTTCACTGACCCTCTGTGAGGGCTCCATAGACCCCCAAGAGTCCCCAGACCCTAGGTTAAGAACCCCTATCTTAATGGATTCCACCTGAACCTCAGGAAGAACTTCCTGACAGTCAGAGCTGTCCGGCAGTGGAATATGTTGCCTCAGAGTGTGTTGGAGCCTCCTTCTTTGGAGGTTTTTAAGCAGAGGCTCGATGGCCATCTGTTAGGAATGCTTTGATGTGTGTTCCTACATGGCAAGCGGTTGGACTGGATGGCCCCTGTGGTCTCTTCCAACTCTATGATTCTATGATTCTATAATGGACAATCTGTGGCACCTTTCTAAAAATTGTTCAAAACCTTAGAAAAGATCATATAATTCTGTCTCCGCCCTAGCAAAATAAATCTACTCATGACCATATGTATAGGCTAGAGAGGGTCACACCAGGGCCTCTTCTCTTGCATTGATACTCTTACAGATGAGGCCAGTCACCTAAAGCTTTTAATCTTGTAGACCACATGCCAATATAATAATATACACAAAAGTCCCCCTTTTTGCAGTAAAAGTCACGGTTTAATGACCAACAATAAAGATAAGAAATGCAAACAAGAAAGGCATGAGGTAAGAATACTAGTCAAGAAAGACATATAGAGAATATGAGGAGAGACAGATAATTTTTCAGGTGAAGTTTCGAGTAACAGAAGGAGAGGTTTGGGTCATTCCTACAGCATTTATGGTTTTCCTTTGGATATAAATAGGACCATCAGAATTGAGGGAAGTCACAGTAGGTTCTTACTATAGCCATGATGAGGCTGTACTTTCTGACTGGTGTTCTCCTTTTCTGTGTGCTGGTTCTGGAGCTGTCCAGAGCAGTCCCGTTAAATACAGAGGTAAGGCTGAAGTAAGACTTTTGCAAGTAACTTATAGAAATATTGTCACAAGGTATTAATGATCTTTTGCCTCTCTTTCAAAGGAAGAACTGACAGTGGAGCTGTTCCCCACATTAAGTACATCTGAGCATTGTTTAGCCAAAAGAGAGAGCCTGGACAGTTACTTTAGAAAAACAAAGAGAGAGAGAGCAAAGTATTTCTATTACTTAGAATAGGAAATTTGTTGCTGTTACTCTTTGCAACTTAAAATGCGTTGTTGGATTATTCATTTATTTCTGTTTGTCTGTTTTCTTGAAAAATTTATTAGGATTGTAGGAGAACAGCACAGAACTTTTAAAATTTCTGTCAAAATAAGATAGAAATGTATCTTTGAAACGTAGCTAGAAACTGTTACTGCTACTTGTTAACTCCAGTAAAGTTTATTTCAACTTGTTACATTGTCTTTAAGCTGTAGCTCTATTGCATCCCCATTATGAAGGAGTAATTTGCTGCAGGTAAGTATGGCACCTGCAACTCATTCCTTCCAAGTTCTACAGAAGAGGGAAGAGGAGACTTGTTTAAAAGACTTCTGTCATAATAATATCATCTTACATAATTTTCCTGCAATCTCTTCTTTTGCTTTGAAAGAATACTATGGTAACAATCACTTCTATTTTCCTAATTTCACCTAGGAATACCAGCCCATACAAGAAAGAGGGATAAGTTTTGATGTAGAAATAGTAGGCTTTTTTCTTTTATATTTGTGAGTACATAGGTATACTTTAACTTCCTATTCTTTCAGTGATTACTGGCATAACAGCATGCAACAAAATCAGAGTTGATGTAGACCTATTCTAGTCTGGCCAGGATAACTAGTGCAGCCTCTGGCTAGCTTGGAATTAGCCTGGGTGAACTCTGAGTGCTGCAGAGAAGTTGGAATAGTTGTGTGAGAAAGCCTTTTGTTCATGAACTCTTGACAAATGGACAGCCTGCCCTGCAACTAAGACCGATAGGATCATTAATCAAAGTAATGATCTGCAGGCCAGTACCATTCCAAGACCCATCAGGTCCCTGCCTACAGTGAGTTCTGAGGAAAGAAAGAAACAGTTGTAAGCAAAGAGTCCATTCTACATTAGGAAAAAAGTGTGGATAGCCTGAGGAGCACTGGTTTAGATGGTGCTGGATAGGCTGTAACATACGCGACTTTATTTTACCACAGCTAAGAACCTGTCATTTCTGCTCTTCACCCAGTATCTATTGCCTGATGTGATTGATTCACTCCATGCCATGGTAGCATCAACCAGTGGTATAGTTTTGTGGAGGGGGAGAATGAGGGCATTGCCCTCTCCCAGTGAGACCTTAAAGTGGCATTTCTTCTCCATCAGTTTCTCTTCCTCTCAGGGATCTGTTCTGCTCTACTAGCATAATGAAGTAGTCTTTCCTGACATAAAGTTAGAGGGCAAGAAACCTTATAAGTAGTTAAGTGCCAAGCCAATGACTCCTTTCCCAAGCCACAATATTCCTTGAATTCTCCACTTTAAAAATATATGTTATGCAATTTTCTTGTTCCTATACAATGGAAGAAATAAAAACATTTCAGGAATTGTTTGACATTTTGGGGGGTCTGGCTTTGCTTGCATCTTGAATGTGAGCCTGGTTTGAGAAGATGGCTCATAGTCTGATATTCTGAAACATCAGCATTTAAGCCTAAGTCCTGTTGGCTCACTACTCTGATTTAAGTACCTTGGCATATGTGGAGCTGGCAGGGGCAAAAGGCCTTGGGTGCACCCGCTGTAAAGGAAATAAGACACTGAAGAAATAGATTGCTCATTCCTGGCAGATTTTGGCCACCATCTTGTACAGCTTAGTAAGCTCTCATGAGAGTGGCAGAGAAGCAAGCCAGACTTTTACTTTCTCTTTAAAACTGAGACATTTTTCTCCCTCTCTACAGGGTAATGAACAAGAAGATGAAGAGAATGCGGTGAGTTTAAATGCGGTCAGTTTAAAGAGCATACTTGCTTCTCAGGTTATGCAAAGGGAAGGAAGGAAGGAGTTTAAGATGATTTCAGTGACCAGAACAAAAGTCCTCTTCTCTACCACCTTTTACTACTGTTGCCACTAAGCATAAAGAAAGTTGATCCTTTTATTCAGAGTCCAGTAATACTATTGTTTAAAGGAAGGGCCATAGCTCTGTGAAAGGGCATACACCCTGAGTGAAAAAGATTCAATTCCTGGCAATTCCACATAGGACAGGAAAAGACCCCCTATTCAAAATCTCTCTATGGACAGTCCTGATCTATATGAACTAATGGTCTGACTCCAAGGTCTGTGTTCCTAATATTTTCTGAGTCTGACAAAATTGCACATGAAGGCTGAGGGCAGAAAAATAATGCAGACTCTGAAATCTGCTTTGTTTGAAGCAATGTTCACATTATGTAATGAGACAGCTAACCCTGAGAGTTTTTGACTTTCTTGAATTAGAACTACGCGGGTGGATTGTACTCAAACTCTTGAAACATCCAGGTCACGGTTAGAATTACACTCTGGAAAGGTGATTTTTTTAGACCATAAGTGCATTGGCCACACTGGATGGGAGTTCTGAGAGTTATAATCCAAAAAAGTTTGGGTTTTTTTTCTGAGTTCTGGTCAGGTGATAAAATATTCTACACAAGACTCAAAAAAGGCAGACCTGTACAAAGATCCTGAAATGTTTCCTATCATATAATAAAAGGAAATGTTTTTTGAAACTTATATGTTTGTCTTTCAACTAGGTTGGAAAACCAAGCCGAGGACAAGAGGTGAGTTTTTTAAGATCTGTGTTATTATTTCAGTTTTGACTATCAAACAGGTGTTCAACTCTAGTACTGGTAACTTAGCATGTATATTAAAATAATACTACTAACAGAAGTATTTTCCCCTTGAGAAAAGGGAAGAAAAGGCAGGCTTAGCAGTTAGTAATAGAGCATAAGGTAAAGATCCCAGATTCAATTCCTGCCCTCTTTAGGTAGGGTTCAGAAAGACTTTTGTGTGGAAATCCTTCGATGTTACTACAATGGTAGAGAGTACTGAGCTTGCTGGACCAATTGCCTTTGCAGAGTGCCAAAATAAGTATGCATGCTTGCATAAATCACGGTCAGTCTAATATATGTCATCAATAGGCTAACAACCATTATTTTGACTGTGTCTGATTTCTAGTCTCTAATATTATCTATGTACAAACATTATTTCCATGTGTGTCATCCCATGCTTGTTCACTCAGAAATAAATTTTAAAACAGCTTAAATGGAAGGCTGGTTTCTAACAACCATTTGAAATACTTTAGTTGGCATGCATCCATTTGTTAGCCCCAGCTAGAATAAACCCACTATATCAAGTAAACACTAGTGTAAGTGGCATTAATTTAATAGGCTTAATGGTTAGATAGATAGATATCTTTATTACGGTCATTGAGCAGCACAAAAGGAGATACAGAATATAAAAGGTAAAAGCATTTAAAACAGTAATAAAATGGGATGAAATATTTAAAACAGTATTTAAAACAATATAAATGCAGAGTTAAAAACAGTAACAGTTGGATTTTTACCAAATGTCTCAACTGACTCTAAGAAATCTTATATTTGGAACTCATCTTATACGTAGTGGCAAATATAACCAGTCAGAAATCAGGACAATATTTTGATCAGAATTGTATAGTACAGTGCAAATAATAAAGCAATGTTTCCTTTCTCTCTCTCTCTTTGAACAAAACAAGCACAGTTTTCTAGCCACATTTAACGTATATTTGCATTTTATTTCTCCTGAGAAGATTAAAGTGTGGTGGACTAATCCTGATTGTCTTATTCCATGCAGGGTGGAAAAGGAAAAGGAGTAAGTCTTCTTGTCTTCATATGCCCCTGAAAAGACAACCAAGTATGGGGTAAAGCAGATCCCTATAGAACTTGTATGGTTCTTTCTACATCATATAAGTCCAGTGAAAGAGAGGAATCAACACTTTTACCTCTCAGTCCTGTAGTCTGCAAAGAGCATTTGCAGTCAGATGAAGCAATATTGGCCTATAGACCAATGCCCGCAAATTATACCAGCTTCATATATCAGCATCAAGGCTCAAATTGTACATCTTAGGAGACAGTCACATGAGTGGTTGCTCATGAGCAGAAACAACCCTTTTGTGAACTACAAGTCACATGTTCCAAAGACTGCAAGTCAATATTGAGTCTAGTAGAAAACAATGTTCCTCACTGCTCATTGTCAGCAGAAAGATTTTCAGCATGGAACCTGATAGAAAAACAGAGAGCCAACGTGGTGAAGAGGTTTGAGCATCAGACTCTGGCCCTGGAGACCAGGGTTTGAATGCTTGCTCTGCCATGGAAAACACAGAGTGATCTTGGGCAAGTCACACTCTCTTAGCCTCCAAGGAAGGCAAAGGCAAAACCCCTTTAAAGAAATTTTGCCAAGAAAACCCCCCATGATAGATTCACCTTAGGGTTGCTGTGAGTTGGAAATGACTTGAAGGCACACAACAAGAAAAACATGTTGGGTTCTTCAGGGCTCATCTTCTGCATAAAGATTACTGTATTTTCTAGCATATAAGACTCACTTTTTTCCTCAAAAAATACTGTTTGAAAATGGGGTGCGTCTTATATCCTGGTGTGTCTTATACACCAGCAAATATGGTATGTGATTAGTGATTAGTTTAGAAATCACAAATAAACATTACCCCAAGTAATTTACTCTACTGGGTATTTTTAAAAAGTAAAATAAATGGGACAGCTATCATTATATTTGAAAAAAATGTATCCAATGTCTCGTAGCAGAAAGGCTTAATTTCCTCCTTTACATTTCTATAAATTAAAGGAAACAGATACATTAACCTGTTTTCTATCCACTCATAAACCTGGTTTGAGATGTGAATGTTAGAGAAGGAAGGATCTTTGAATTTACTTTGAGGCAATATTCACACTGGTATTGATCAAAAAGGAACTAATTGTTGTTAAGGAAGAAGTAATGGGGAAACACAAAAGAGTCACTAGTGGAAGACAATCTCCTCTGTGAAGTTATGTAAACAGAAGGGGATACACAATAAAGGTTTGTCCTGGACACCTTCTTGGTTTGTATTCTTTTTTATTTTATTCTTTAACGTGGAGAAGTTTTAAAGTAACCTATTTTTCCTCTGCAGGCAATTGGACAAGAAGAGAATGAGGTGAGTTTAATTCTTAAAATAACAATTTACTTTTCAGTCCACTGAGCATTTATTTTCTAGATGCATAAAAAAACATAAAAAAAGAAATGGAAGGAGGATGCAGTTTGTGACCTTGCCCACAAACCCTTATACAGTTGTGTGGGATGATGAGTTCTGTCAGGCTGGTCGGTAGTTCTGAAGCATAGCTGGTGTGTCAAGAAACCAATATCTAGAGAACAGTGATCAAACATCGCAAAGGGGCTTTGAAAACGTCTTGAAACATTCTCAGTGATACATTGGTTTTTGCTTCTGTTTACTTGGTTGGAAATCCAACTCTAAGCAAAGGAGTGAGTTTTAATATTCATTTGGATTTTGCTCCCAGTTTCACAGCCTCACAATAAGGGAGAAGAAAATAGACAACAACGCTTTAGCAATTAAGAATTTCTTCACCTCTCTTTGCAACTTTATGAGTGTTTCTTTCAGGGTTTTATGTGCTTGGACCTTAATGTGGTAAGTCTGTTGGGCTCAGCGCACAATTCCCTGCCCCAAAGGGGAGGCTGCTACTTCTGAGTTCAGTTGGGTAGTGAATCTTTAGTTTTAGTCTCAACTTTAAATAAAGTATCCAAGTTGCTGAAAGTATTTGGGGGCTAGGACTCAGCACTTTGGACAGCTCTTGTTTTGTTGATTGGGTTGAGCATGTTGGATAGTTCCTTTAAAGTTCAGACTCAAACCTGGAACAGATTCACCGTCCCACGGACCCTATAGCCACTAGCCTCCCCTGTGTCTTTTCATGCCATGAATGGAGGAGGAAGCGGTGGAGTTTCACTTACTAGCCTCTCAGCTATCTGTGCAGCTTTTTCTTCATGCTTCCTCTTAGTGGACATGGGTTAGTGTAAGTCTGAAATGAGTCCTCTGTGGGTATAGCTATGCACATATAGATCTTTTTCTTGTTCCTAGGAACTGTGGGCACGATTTCCATGTTTACATAGGACCAGAGCATGAGAAGTTCCTTGTTAAAAGTGTCTCATTCGAGTATTTGAAAAGTAACCCATTGGTCTTACTCATTACCATATTTGTTGGCATATAAGCTGCACTTTTCCCTCAAAATATACTGTTTGAAAATAGGGTCTTATATGTTGGTGCATCTTATATACCAGCAAATAGAGTACTTGCATTGTTCATCACTTGCCCATTATCTTCTGTTACTTTTCTGAGGGGAGAAAAAAACCTTCAGAAGGATAACAGAATGACACCAAACCTGGAGAATATTGACTGAGAACTAAAACAGAGAGAAGGGTAAGAGGATGCAAATAAGACAATTAAGGCAATATTCCACATGAAAGGTAAGCGAGAATTATAATTAGACCATTCCCTGGGGGTAGGGGGAAGGAAGGCGTAATTAAAAAAAGAAGCAGAAAATATTTGAGGATTTACAGCTAAATTAAATAACTGTTCATACTATGGAACATATTAAATATATTAAGGGATATGTTAGCATTGTCATAATGTTATTGTAAAAGTTGTATCAGATGTTAAAAATTAAAATTATAATTAAAAAGAGAGTGACATAAAACCCGAAAAAAATCCCTTCAAACTGTACCTAAAAAATGCTCTTTAAAAAAGTAATGTTGAAAGTAACAAGAATACATCTTATTAAACCATCAAGAACACATTACTTATTACACTTTGCTCTCGTTTGCCTTTGTTATGCTAATGCTCTCATTAACAAAACATAACTAGTTGCAGAGAGCTAACTTAACTTGAAACTTGTTACTTCCCAGTTTTGTATAGGATCCCTTTCATACTAATGTTATAGGCATGACCCTTGGGGAGAGGTAGTAAGGAAACCCAAAAGTGCCATACGCATGATCCCTTCTATGCCACAGTGGAGTGCAAACTCCAGAGTATGCAACGTGTGTTTCCACATTTTTCATTTGATCCTTAGACATTAACTTTATATTTAGGGCTTATTCTTCAATCATGATAATGAGATGAGCTGGAGAATAAAAGTCATGTTTTTGTTAAATAGTCACCATCACTTGTCTTTTGGCCCTTTGAAAGACAGTGTTATGTGACTTAAACATCAGAATTAAGTTTGACTTCGGTAAACAATGATGAACAGACAAGAATGAACAGATTTTTTTCCTTTTTTTCCAGGGTGGAAATGGGAAGGGGGTAAGTTTCTTATCCATAGATTTATTCTTCTCCATACCTGGTATATCACAATGAGGGCCAAACGAGATGTGATGCCATTTGCACAACTAGCAAAGAGTAAATAGAGCAAGGGCTGGTCAAGATCAGCAATGTGCAAAAGCTTAATGCCTATGTTACCCTGATTTCTGGGGGTCCCGTGAGGGACACTTAAATGTGCTCCAATTATTTGAGGAATGGGAATTAGCAAGAGCCCAAGCTAAGCAATACGAGAGGCAGGGCAACGTAGCGAGATCTTCAATCCATTGTCTACGGGGTCAGGCCGAGTCAATGAGCAAACAGAAGTAAATAATAATTGTTTTCCTTTATTTTGATAACAGTCACAACGTATGTATGCAAACACACTCACACAGACCTAAGAAAGAAAAGTAGGAGTTGGATAGAGGATTTTAAGAAGGATTTTTGCATGGGAAATACTACACCTGTCCTGAAGCCCCTGTAGTCTGAAGAAAAATCAGTAGAAGCGGAGATTCTCAGCACGTGGAGCTGAGGGGAAGGCTCTTTGAATGGACCGATAGCAAGGCGGGATGGAAGTCAGAGCGATCCGAAGAGACGCTCAAAATCAGGGGGTCTTATAGGGGAAAATGTGCCTGTAGGCTAGTCCATTCCCGGGGAAAACAATAGATTTCAGGCTGGAGACAAAGCCTCCGAAAGGTCAGTACTTTGCATGATTGAATTATGACAGCATTGTCAATAGCATAGCCAGTATGCAAACGCAGAGTGCTTGACAGTTGAATATTCGGCTCGTCAAGCTGCCCACTCGGGGCAAGGAATCTTTTGTAAACCTGCGTGCATACATAATGTGATCTTAAAAGGGTACTTGCCTGGAGGTCTCCTGAAGCTGCAGTCCGGCTATTACTGGCCTGCCTGGATCTGTTTTGAATGGTTCAGTTATTTTTGGCCGTGCCTGTGTGCATGCTTGTCTGGGGGCCTCGCAAGCACATGGAGAGGAATGGGTAGTGAAGGCCAAATTCTTGATATCAAATGATATCTAATACACCACAAGTTCGGACTAGAAACTACAGTAACACCTATCTTTCTCCACCACCAGGTTCCAATCTGGAATGACTACCTTGCCCCTGACCCTGATTTGCTATTTAATCTTTAAAAAGCCATTGACACCCTAAGTGAAAAGGGATAACAGATTGCTTCAGTGAGTGCAGGAATTTCTTTGCCCCTCATTGCTCTCTCATTCTTTTTATCTCACTTCTTATTTGTCTTCCATGCATTCAGTTTGTATGTACAACTATAGATAGATTGATTCATTAGGGAAGCCTCAGCCCTGAGATTGTTAAGACCTGAACAAGCTGTTACTGGAGTCATCTCATTCATAATGGCATCACCATAAGTCAAAGTTGACTTGATGGCAAAAAAACAACAACAACTATGTATACAACCTTTGTTTCTAAGACACTCACTTGATTCTTTGGGTGCTTTTCTGCAAAGTAATACCAGTCAGAGCTGCAGACCCAGTCTTGTGTTTCAGAGAAATTTTTTTTTTTTAAGGATACGGGTTTGTTTTCCAGCAAGTTGCCAGATTTTACCATTAAAATGAGAGGGTCCAGTGTAACCTTAAAGACTAATAGTTTTTCATAACACAAGCTTTTGTGGATTGCATTTACTTTGGCCGGGAAAGAAATGGATAAATACAATGCATAGGACTAATCTTTATTTTCTCTATTGTTCTAGGGTGGAAAAGGCAAAGGCAAAGGAAAAGGGGTAAATTTTAGTTCTTCAGAATTTTGTTTTCTGACATAGCAGCATTTTAAGGTGACCTTCTACACTTGCATGGGATAAATGTCTGCATGTGGAGTTGTGCACTGTGTGTGCTCCACAATCCTTGTGTTGAATGGTAGCATTGTTCAACTGAGTGCACACATGAATGTGCAGCCAAATGAACATCTCATGTGTATCCATGTGTACATATGAGTCTCATGTACAGTGGTATAACACTCTTCTTCCACAGTCTTGAACTCAATGCAGATGTGCAAAGATGTCCAACTGCTTCTGTTGGGGAACTTATGCACAAGTAAAACATCAAAACGATTCCCCCCTTTTAAATGTTCTTTTTTCTCTTTGTTTCATTTTAATTTTTTATTCATTTGTTTGTTTGTTTTTCTCTACTGAGAGAGAAGATGTGCACTTGCAAAGAAATAAAATTGTGCGTGCACATGTTGACACATATGCACAGCAATGGGAGCAGCCATCTTTTCTCTATAGTGCACTTCCAGTAGTGATGAGACATCATCACAAAACATCATTCAGAGAGGCATTAGCAGCTGTGTTTCCCAAGTGTGCAGCAACTGTTCTGCCAGCCATTCTGCCACTAACTTGCAGCTTTGCCTACTTTTTTTAAAAAAGGAAGTTTCTTAATGCCTCTATTTTGTTTTTTAAGGAAGAAATGCATTCTTAGATTACTCTCTTTAAAAAGCTAGGAATAAATCCAATTGCTACTCCCAACTGGAGTTGACCCATTGAATCAACTACTGACTCAACATTTATGTGAATCCAAGTGATCCAGTGGGTCTGCTTTGGCAATTGGAGCTGTTATTGTTACTGCTGTGTGCCTTCAAGCTATTTCCAACCTATGCTGACCTTAAGGCAAACTTTTAATGGGATTTTCTTGGCAAGATTTGCCCAAGGCCACCCAGTGAATTTCCACAGCTAAGCAAAGATTTAAATCCTGGTCTCCTGGAATCCTAGTCCAACACCTAAACCATTACAACATGCTTACCCTAATTGGATTTAGACCTTTACAAGTAAATACCCTAAAGGTAGCTAAGCAAGGTGACCTCTCGTTAGTACTTGGATGGGAGACTGCCAACAAATACCAGGTGCTGTTGGCTATATTTCAGAGGAAGGAACTGGCAAAACCACTCCTGAGTATTCCTTGCCTAAGAAAACCCTATGAAAGTCATGGCGTCACCCATGTGACAGGTGACTTGAAAGTGTGTGTGCATGCGCATACACACAGAGAGAAGTAATATGTATTTTTTTCTTGCTGAAAGTTAGGAATGTTCATCCAATATTCCTTTTTGAATAGATGTCTGGAAAAGGGTATAGGAAGAGAGAGGAGGTGCACTGCTCTAACCAGAACCATAGGGGGGGGGGTGGAATAGTTGTTCAGGGCTATATCCATAGTGAGGGATTTTTAATCTAGTGTAAAGCTGGTCTGAGTTTGACCCTGAGTTTTAGGTAAGATAAGAACATGAAGATTCTGCATGAATGATTTCCTAAGCCTTTGATCTTGTTCTTCTTTGAAATGGGAGAGATGTTAAAGCAGTTTACTTTAACTCCACAGGTAACTTCAGAAGAAGAGAATGGGGTGAGTTTCAGTCTTACTTTCTAATTCAGGCCATTGTTTGGTCTTGCTTATTCTTGATGTCGGGAACAGTGGCTATGTGTTTGAAAAGACTTTGGAAAACTCATGAAAAAATCTCAGTGTTATATTGTTTCTCTCTACCAGGATGAAAATCCACACCTTGGAAAAGGGGTGAGTTTTTATATCCATGGATAATTCCTGGCCCATCCCCAAAATTTGACAATAAGGGAGAAGAAGGCAGATTCCAGAGTTGCTGAGTTTTTCCTTGGCTCTTTTGCAAAGCTTTTGACTTGCTCTTTCTTTTCCCCTTTTTCTTGGACCATACCGTGATAAGCTTATATGTAGTTCACACATTCTTCCAGATCTGTCTCTTGGCCTGCAGGCATCAACCTTATATTCAGACATTTCTAGGTGTCAATCAGCATGCTGCTTTTCAGAAAGCAGGTCACAGAATCTCCTAGCTGGTATGGCAATTCATGCTGCCTGGAGGAGTCTGAGAGGAGGAGTCCAAAAAGTAAAATTTCCAAATTCTTCAAGTAGCCCAATCAAAGAAGAGAACCATAATGGGATTGGAATGCCACATGCATACACACTCACAAGCTTCTTATTTCCTTTTTAAAAAAGTGTCTTTCCCTCCTTCAGGCTGGTGTGTTGTTTTGCAGGGAGTAACCCTAACTTTCTCTTTTTTTTCCAGGGTGGAAAAGGGAAAGGGGTAAGTGTTTGCCTTTTACTCCCCCCCCCCAAATTAATAGCTAGGTTGTCACAGTGCTAGCAGTGAACTTGTAAATTTACATATTTTAAAAAAATCAACTGGCATTTGGAATCTATTGCTGTTTAAGCTGGACATTTCTCAAAAGCAGAACTAAAACTGATTTATTTGGGAACCTTTAGCAGAAGACAAGCCCACTCTAGTGTTTGTTCCCAATGCTAATGGAAATTATATCATGTTGCCAATTCCACCCTTCCCAAATTATAATTTGTCTATGACAAAGGAATAATGGAAGATCAAGTAAAAGATGAAAGATATGGCTAAATCAATGAGCCAGGGTAGAACAGGGATGTGAAAATTGGATAGGCTGGGGGTCAGAGGCGGGTTCTGCCTCTGGGTTCCTCCTTTCAACTAAAGAAAAAAAGGAAAAATCAACAGGCTGTACATGTAAACACACCACTTAGACAAAAATGGAGGTACAGACATTGCCACACCTAGAATAATACTCCCGATGTTCCTGTTTGATTCTGAGATCAGCTATAGAATCTCTTGTTTCTACTTTTTCAGAAACCTCTCCCTGCAAATTGTGAACTGGTATGTGGATTTTTTTTCTTTCAACTATTTATTCTATACCATCGTCTGTTGGAACAGAGGCCCTTTCCACAAGGTATTTTCCATGCGAAAGGGCACCTGCAGCGGCCCGCGATTGTGAAGAGTGATCTGCACAACGCACTCTCAATTGCGCGATGCTCCAGTGGCCGACAGGTGCCGATTGGGCACCTTTTCCTTTTCGGCTAGAAGCTGAAAGTGGTGCACGATTGCGCACTGCTTCCGGGCCCCGCGTGCACTTACCTGGCATGTGGAGCCTCCAGAGTCGCGCTGGTTGCGCTTCCTGCCCCAGCGCAGCCTGGGAAGGTCCCAGGCTGCACTGTGGAAGGAACAGGAGGGGCTCGTGCACAAGGAGGCAGCTCATGCAGAGCTGAAGGACCCCGGATGTGAGATCCTCTTGCTGGAGGCTGCTTGTGCGATCCCTGCACCCCAGCACTGGGAGAAGGTAAGGTGCGGAAAGGGCCAAAAGGAATTTATCTCCACATAAATATTTTGCAGAGTTCAAAATGCCAACCTTGGACAGCCCAGATAGCCGTGTGTTCTCCTCTGTTTGAACAAATTACATGTTTGTGCTATTGCAATGGACCAGTTTGGAAGTAATTATCTTTTTTTTCCTTCTATAGGAGAATGAACAAGATCCCAGTGGGAGCAAGGTAAGCTTGAGTGTAAAGAGGTACTCTTCCTACAACAGGGACCACTTTCTATTGAAAGAGTGGGGGCAGATGAGGCCCAAAGGCTGCCACGGTCTCCATGCCCCAAGACCCACACTTTGGGCCTTTCCTCACTACACTGTTATAGTGCTATTATTCCACTTTCAACACCCTGTGGAATCCAGAGGTTTGCAGTTCAGGGAGGAACATTCACAATTCTCAGCCAGAGAGCTCTTTGGCCTCATTAAACTGCAAACCCCAGAATTTCACAGGATGTTGAAGGTGCAATAATAACACTGTGTATAGTGTAGAAAGGCCCTTTATTTGTTTTTGCTTTACAATGCTAAGAGGATAAGAGAAAAAAGGCAACACATCTGAAGGTGAACTTACCAGTGAATTCAAGTGAAGAGATGCACTTGGGTTTCTAGATCTCAGAGCTTGGTTCCTATTTCACTTCTTGAACCCTCTTTCTCCAGTCCTTGGGGCAAGGGAGAAGAATTTCAAGCACAAAGCTTTTCAAGCCTTGAAAAGTGTGTGTATGTGTATAGTCTTCATCTGTTAACTTGCTGTTTTATTTGAACAGTGTACTCTGTGTATGACACTTAATGACATCACCGGGTTTACTTTTCATAACATCATCCAGATAATGTTATGGGGCTCCACTCCCTATGACATCATAAAGGAGCATCTGACCTGGCAATCCTAATGCACTTTTCTTAGGATGCTGAAATGATGGTCTCTTACTTGCTAAAAAGTCTATAAGTGGTGTTTCATTCTGCCAGTAAATGTTTTTGGAGTTTCTGGTTCAGAAATTTCTGCAGCTTTAATTTGATGTGGCCCCATGAAGAAGACCTTAATAGCATCTGTACGTCAAAACACACATGCACACACACACAAAAGCTGTCTTTTTAGCATCCTTGGACTCCCATTTGTTTTTGCTGTTTTTCTTGTAAACTTTATTGGATGAATCCAGTTATTTTTGTTGCTAAAAGAAAAAAATATATAATTCTAGTCTGATCAGTGTATTTTGAATCCATATCAAAATAAATCCATTCTGACCCATTTCAATATTTATTTTGATAGCTAAATGCATGCATTTCTGAATAGATTTGCTCCTCAGATACATTTTTAAATTGCATATATCTTTGTTTCTGAGCCAATGAATGCATCATAAAATACCAGAAAGTGCAAAACTGAATGGATAATCATATTCCAATTTGCACGTTAATCTAAGGGCCTTACTGCCCTTCACTGTTACAAGCAGGGAAGCCCTCAGGGCCTGGAGCTAAATGTGGCCCTCCTGGGCTCTCAGTCCAGCCTTCTGGGCTTCCCTGAGTGGTCACTATCCTCTTCCCCATGACAACACTGTTGCATATGGGATTTTCCTCCATTCTAAAAGTTTGAAATACCTTTCTTAAGATTATTGGTTTGATGCTGAAAGATGCTGGTATTGTTTGCCCCACCTTTCTAACATACCATGGGAAAGGGACCCTGTCAATGAAGCTGGCCCACAGGCTGAAAGAATTCTCTTGCCCTCACTTTATGTCTTTGGCCATTTCCACACGAGTCTGTTATAGTGTGATGATTCCACTCTCAACCTCCTATGGAATCCTGGGGTTTGCAGTTTCGGGAGGGGCCAGGATTCCATAGGAGGTTGAAAGTGGAATCATCGCGCTATAACAGACTCATGCGGAAATGGCCTTTGAGAGAGTACCATATCAGAATTATGGCAAGGGCATAATGTTCTTCTCTGTATCTCCTGCCATGTGCATTTTCCCTTAGTTCTGCATTTAATAAGACCCATCTGTTAAGCTGTCTCGTGTGCCTCCCTCTCTCAGCCCCATAAGCCCCATTCTTTCATCAGCCTATCTTCACAGAGGTGTAGGCCATTTCCTCACTACACTACTACGGTGCTATTATTCCATTTCCAACATCCTATGGAATCCTGGGAATTTCAGTTTAGGGAGGGGCATTTAGAATTCTCAGCCAGAGAGCTCTTTGGCCTCAGTAAACCACACACCCCACGATTCCATAGAATGTTGAAAGTGGAATAATAGCGCTATAACAGCGTAATGCAGAAATGGCCATAGAGAAGCAGGCATCTCTTTCTTTTGCCTTGCCCATTGCACGTAAGAAATCAGGAGAATAATTGCTGTTTGTGTAGGAGCAGTTTTAGTTTCTTGTAAACTAACTCGGAGATTCTTTCAATGAAATGATTGGTCTAATGGGACCCGAGACATCAGAGGCTGAGGTCTCAGTGTAAAATAAAATTGGTGCTAAATAAACCTCTTGGAACCCTCCAAGGTGCGTAGCAAAGAAAATAATATTATGATTAACATATTTTTGTAATTCTACTAGGGTGGAAAATCTGCAGGAGGAAAAAGGGTAAGTTTTTAAATATAGAGATTATTCTGGGCCTCCTTCTCTCCCAGCTGAGAGAGAGAGAGAGGAATCTTAGGGTGATAGCAGGTATCTCTTCATTTGTCTTCTTCAAAGTTCTGGCTTTCTCTTTCAGGGACCCCTTGGCTCGGGCTGCATCGGGGTAAGTTTATGTGTGGGCAGATTTCATTTATGTGCCTCACTTGAACTGAAGACAGTACTGATACTGGGATTTTGTAGGCCTTAAATACAGCACTATTTGTAGGTTCCCTTAACTTAGAGCAGATGGGATATGAGCCCTGAGATTTATTGTTAACCCACATCTGATCTTTTCCAGTCTCATGTGCAAAGTGGAAATGTTAGAATAAGAAAGACTTTTCCAACCTTGCTTTGTTTTTATGTACAATCCCACTGTCCCAGTTTGGCAGGGACAATCCCAATTAATCTTCTGCCATTCCACTTTTTCAGCTTTTAAAACAGTTTCTCTGTCCTCCTCTCACTTTCCCCTTTGTCTTTTGCTTATTTTAAATGCTGCAGATGGCCGCAAAAGTAGGTTATTCCCAATTAACTCAGTGGGGGGTGGGGGGAGATGATACATTTAATGGGACTCCAGATGTGAAAAGACTGGATCTCAGTGCAAAACAAAGCCGGTACTAAATAAACCTCTTGAAACCCTCTCAGCTGTCTAGCAAAGAAAATAATTTTGTGATCAATGTATTTTTTTCATTCTACCAGGGTGGAAAACCTATTGGAGGACCAGGGGTGAGTTTTTAAATATGGAGAGCATTTTGGGCCTCCAGAATCTTGCCCTTCCCACTTGGCTCAGGCAAACAGCAACTTCTATGGTTTCTTCTAACTTGTGTGTTCTGCCCTTACCATCCTGATCACACTCTGTGTTGCTGGGCCACAAGTGCCCAAGTTTTCTTCTGTGAAATATTGGAGAGTATACCTTTACATGTTAGCCTTTATATTTCAAATGTTGCTTCTAGAAGGCCTGTTAGGAAGCAAGTCATAATGCCAGGGTACAGGTTAGTATGTTTTGCATAGGCGCTCTCCTCATAACTCCTCCCTGTGTGCCATAGACATTGTCATTTTTTCTTAGAACAGTGGTTTATACCTTAGTTTTGCCTTACATATGATTTGCATTAAAAAGACTCACCAGGGTACTGGATTAATTCCCATTTTCCCCTTTCTTCTAGGGTGGAAAAGGAAAAGGAAAAGGGGTATGTTTTTTGCCATGTCCTTTCTTTCCTTCTTTCTGACTGTCTTCTAAAACCCAAGTGAAGAGAGCCAACATGGATTATAGCTGACTCTGAGAGTCTACAAGGAACTCTCTTCTTTCCTTTGGAGAACATACCCTCCAACGGTCCCAGTTTAGTTTTGATACCACTTTTTCAGCTGCTTTTCCAATGTGACAATTTTTCTGTCCTCCTCTCACTTTCTCCCTTTGACCCTGGCTTACTTCAGTTGCTGCAAACTGAGTTTAAAGTGCAAAAGTAGTTTGCATTCAATTCATTTGAGGGGGAAAGAGGAGGGGAGAGGAGCAGTGTCTTGCTCTTCCCAGTAGGCTCAGGCAAAAGCAAACTGCTGCATCCTCTCCTTGTGTGTGTATTCTTCCTCATTAACACCTTTTTTACCATCTTAATCATACTCTGATGTTGCTTGGCCTTACATGTTCTGGTTTTCATCTGTGAATGGTTGGTTATGGTAGAATGAGGGGAACTACAATAGAAAAGATATATCTCCAAGCGGAAATCTAACTGAGTTCTTATAGGGTTTGTAATGCTGTAAATGCTCTAGAACTTGTTTCACTGTGGGAGTGATGAGAATCCCACTTAGAAATAACATATATTATGTCAAAAAATCATATAGATTAGTGTACTTCACTTAGCCCTTCTTTGCCTTAAGGGAATAGCCAAATTATTAACACACTTTATAGTTGTGAAAGTTACTCTTTTGGATTACAATTCCTGTAATCCCTATCTATCTATCATGGGGTACTTATTCAGGCCTTGTTAGCACATTAAAACATTGATCCTTTAAGTCCAGCACTGACACATTGACACATGGAATAAATTTAGCCTGTGCTATTGTGATGCATAGAAATCAATATATGCATGTCTTTCTTCTTCTAGAAACCACAGTGTGTGGATGCTGAAGTGGTAGGTATTTGTAGACTTTTTGTTTCCAGTTATTTATTCCACAGTCCATCAGAACAAAAATAATCTTTTGTCTGAAGCAGGTGTTTGTTTGCAAACATGAGAGTTAAAACTGTGTAGGAAGCACATACAAGCCTTACCTCAAATATCCTCAAGTGTGCAGACCTACAACTTTCCTAGGTCCTGTGGAACAAACTTTTAAAATGAATATTGCAAACACAATTAGAGCTTTTCAAGGGTTTGCATGTTTAAAGCAGCTAGCAAAAAACATTTAAAACTCCAAACAGCTTGGGACTGCGATACCTCAGGGAGCACCTCTCTCTGCCTGCCCAAGAATTGAGATTTACTGGAGGAACCCTCCTTGTATGCCACCAGTGGGAGGACGTGGGAGAGAGACTTCTTTGCTGTGCCACCCCAGTTGTAGATAATGTATTTTGGCTGTGCTCAAGCCTTGAGCTCCTGCCCACCATCCCTTCCTTCTTCCTCTTCTCAGTGCACTGCAAAGGAAGAACCTCTGGGTTAGATAACCAAAGTTAATTGTTGCATCTGAATTAGGAAGCAGTGATTACCTAGATACGAGAAGACATGTCCCATCTGACCTGGACCAACGTTCAATATCAAGGAGATAAAAATGAGGATCTAGGTTCAGGTCAGGAGTAAGAAGCAGGTTTGAGTGAGAGGCCATATAACTCACCACCACTCAGCCT